>JAVJIF010008363.1:0-246977 GCA_038442645.1 Agave tequilana | reverse complement strand
CCACATCACTTCTATGGCGTTGTTTGGCAAAGGGATGAAGTGGCTGCTGCTCGTGAGAACTTGGTAATGTGTTCGAAACCTGATTTGGAAAGAAAATTTCAACTTTGTTTGTATAATAATTGTGTCCGGCTCTGTGGCAGTAGACTTGTGGTGTGAACTGTCAAGGTTGCATGAGAACTGCTCAAATAGATGTGCCTCCTGCTCTCAATAATCTCAGTTGTGTTGTAAAACTCCTAGAATATAACACCAAGACAGAGAATTCTAGAGACAGAGTAGAAGTAGGAATTCTTATTGATTTCTGAATTGTGTACATTGAAATGAATCAGGAAGGGCCTATTTATAGGAAAATTTTGGGGTACTATGCAGTCACTATGCACGCTTGCGTCATCGCTTGCATCAGCGCACAGTAAACTCATTAATGGTGCATAGTGAATGTACCGGCGGTTTTGACGGGGGTGGATAGCCACTATTGTGGACTTTTCTTAACACTCCCCCTTGGCTGTCCACCATAGTCTCATTAAAAATCTTTCTAGGAAAACTCAGTGGGACAAAACCATAGCGAAGGAAAAAGAGTACATCATCTCTGTATACGTGTTCTGTGCTGCCTTGTTAAAAATCTTACCAGGAAAACCCTGTGGGACAAAACCATAGTAAGGGAAAAAGAGTGCAAGCCACGTAAGCTCCCCCTCAAGTAGTTCTTCTTCATAAATCTCGCTTATGACGCATCCCAATATCATGAATAAGCTTTCTGAGAGTTGTAGGGGGAAGTGCCTTTGTAAAGAGATCTGCCACATTATCACTTGATCGGATATACTGAATATTAATTTTCTTATCCCTTTCAAGCTCTTGGCTGAATGAGAAGAACTTTGGGGGTATATGCTTGGTACGGTCGCTTTTGATGAATCCTTCCTTCATTTGAGCGACGCATGCAACATTGTCTTCAAACAGTACTGTTGGATCTCTGTTGACTGGTAATCCACAAGTTTCTTGGATGTGTTGAGTTACAGACCTTAGCCATACACATTCTCGACTTTCTTCATGGAGTGTTATGACTTCAGCATGATTAGAAGAAGTGGCAATAAGTGTCTGCTTTTGTGAACGCCAAGAGATCGCTGCACCTCCACATGTGAATACATATCCTGTTTGAGACCTGACTTTATGTGGATCTGACAAATAACCTGCATCTGCATAACCATTATTTCTTATTTTGATCCTCTGGAATAAAACAAATCAAAGTTAGTTGTTCCTCGAAGATAACGAAATACATGTTTAAAACCATTCCAATGTCTCCGTGTAGGAGATGAGCTAAATCTTGCTAATAAATTAGTAGCAAATGCTATATCTGCTCGGGTACAATTAGCTAGATACATAAGAGCTCCAATTGCACTTAGGTATGGTATTTCAGGACCAAGAACTTCTTCATTATCTTCGCGAGGGCGAAATGGATCTTTTTCCACATTCAATGATCTAACAAGTATTGGAGTGCTTAAAGGATTTAACATGGATAAAGCAAATCCTTTGAAATATTCCACTTTGAAAGTACTCAATCTGTAAACCAATACAATATTTGGTTTTCCCAAGGTCTTTCATTTCAAATTCATTCTTTAAATATATCATTGCTTCTAGGATTTCTTTGTGAGTCCCAATAATGTTTAAATCATCAACATATACAGCAATGATAATGAATCCGGATGTTGTTTTCTTTATAAAAACACATGGGCATATAGGATTATTTGCATATCCTTCTTTTAATAAATACTCACTTAAGCGATTATAGCACATGCGCCCTGATTGTTTTAACCCATATAACGATCTTTGTAATTTGATCGAATATAATTCTTTGGGCTGTGAACTTATGCTTCAGGCATTTTAAATCCTTCAGGGATTTTCATATAAATATCGTTATCAAGCGACCCATATAAATAAGCTGTAACAACATCCATAAGACGCATTTCTAAATTTTTAGAAACTGCTAGGCTGATCAAATATCTAAACGTAATTGCATCCATTACTGGAGAATACGTTTCTTCATAATCAATTCCAGGTCTTTGCGAAAAACCTTGAGCAACAAGTCGAGCTTTATACCTCACAATCTCGTTTTCTCGTTGCATTTTCGTATAAAACCCATTTATATCCTACTGGCCTCACGGCGTCAGGCGTGAGGATAATAGGCCCAATACTTTGCGCTTATTAAGCGAACTCAATTCAGCCTGTATATCGTCTTTCCACTTTGTCCAATCAGGTCTATTTTGACATTCAGTGACGGATCTTGGTTCAGGATCCTCACTTCCGTTGACAATATCACATGCTACGGAATAGGAAAATATTTCATCTATATTTTCTATTTTATTGCGATTCCATAATCCTCCTGTATTGACATAATCAATAGAGATCTCATGATTTTCTATATCTTCAGGATTTTCCATCTCTTGATTTGTCTTATTTTGTGTTTCTTCTGGAACACATTCTTGCACATTGGGGTCATCGTGCTTATCTGCTCATTTTCTTTTTCGAGAATTTTTATCTTTGGAACCGATTGGTCTGTCACGCTTCAGGCGTGTCTTAGACTCATGAGTGACTTTATTCTCTGGGTTGTCCTTTTGGGATTTCAATCCGAGCAGGAGCATTTACAGCTGGTATATTATGATTTAGTCACTCTTTTTTGCATCAGTGAACGCATCTGGCAATTGATTTGCTATTTCTTGTAAATGCATAATTTTTGCACTTCTGTCTCACATTGTTTTGTGTGAGGATCAAGATGCAATAGGATGGTTCACTCCATGTAATCTCCTTCTCCAGCTGTTTCTTTTCTCCCCCTAATGCTGGGAAATTGCCTCATTGAAGTGGCAATCGGCAAACCGAGCCGTAAAACATCGCCGGTTTAAGTTCAAGATATCTTATAATAGAAGAGATTTATAGCCGACATATATTCCCAGTCTCTTTTGAGGACCCATCTTGTACGCTGTGGTGGAGAAATTGGTACATATACCGCACAACCAAAAATTCTAAGATGGGAAATATTTGGTTCTTGACCAAATGCTAATTGTAGAGGGGAGTACTCATGATATGCACTTGGTCTGATGCGAATTAATGCTGCAGCATGTAAAACTGCATGACCCCATACAGAAATAGGAAGCTTTGTTCTCATTATTAATGGTCTAGCAATAAGTTGGAGGCGCTTAATCAGTGACTCAGCCAAACCATTTTGTGTATGTACATAGGCAACAGGATGTTCAACAACTATTCCAATTGACATACAATAATCATTAAAAGTCTGAGACGTAAACTCACCAGCATTGTCAAGTCTAACTTTCTTGATTGTATAATCAGGAAATTGTGCCCGTAATCTAATTATCTGAGTAAGAAATCTCGCAAATGTCACATTGCGAGTTGACAATAAACAAACATGTGACCATCTACTAGAGGCATCTATCAATATCATAAATATCTAAATGGTCCACACAATGGGTGTATAGGCCCACAGATATCACCTTGGATACGTTCAAGAAATGTAGGTGATTCTGTTTTTATTTTAGCTGGTGATGGTCTCATGATTAATTTTCCTAGAGAACAAGCTTCACATGAAATTTTACTAACTTGAAGGATCTTCTGGCCCTTTAATGTATGTCCATGTGAATTCTCAATAATTCTTCGCATCATCATTGAATCAGGATGACCTAAACGATCATGCCACAGAGTTAATGTCTCTGTATCTCCTTTAACTACCATATGTGACTCTATCACATTTATATAAGTATAATGCAATCCTGAGGAAAGCTTCGGTAGTTTTTCTAATATGTACTTCTTACCTGATATATAAGTAGTAAGATACATATACTTCATATTTTCTTCAGTTGCAGATTGAGTATCATATCCATGAAGATATATATCATTAAACTTAACAATTTCTTTTGGATTTTGGTGAAAACAAAGCATCTTTTATGAAAACTTTATTCCATTTGGCAATATAAAGCTGGCTTTACCAGTCCCTTCAATCAAGTCTACAGGACCTGATATTGTATTGATGATTGCCTTTGTTGGTTTTAATTTAGAGAAGTACCTTTTATGTTTGAGAATAGTATGTGTTGTACCGCTATCTGGTATGCAAATTTCTCCAGTTTTGGTCTTAACTTCATCATTAGAATAATCCATATCAAGCTTCATGCAAAAATAAATAATTTGGTGAGAATAAAATTTGAAACATATTAAGTAAAATATTTCATTGAAAGATAGATTTGAAAATTACAAATAACAAAGTATGATAATACAATCATATGTCTAATTATCACCAATGTCACGATGGATTGGAAGATCAACAAAATCATCAGTAAAATCTGAAGCATCAAGATGAGTTGAATCATCCATAGGATCATCATGTTCAGTGAAATTCACTTCTTTCTCTTTCCTTTCAAGGATGCTTTGTAAAGCTTGCAAAGGTGCTCCGGTGTTCGGCACACTCTAGCCCAGTGTCCTTTGGAGCCACATTTATAACAGGAATCTTCAGGATTCCGAAGAGAACTTTCACGAACATCTTTTCCTTTTTCATGTCTTTCTATATGATCTTCTTGTGGATCGCGTTATTCTGTGAAGGGTTGTAAAAACCACTTCGACCGCGTCCACGGCCACGTCCATGGCCACGGGCACGACCACGTCCACGGCCACGACCATAATTATATTCTCGTCTATAGTTTTTAGAAAATGTAGCATTTGCTTCTGGAAATGCTGCTGAACTAGTGGGACGAGACTGATGATTTTTGATCAAAAGTTCATTATTTTTCTCTGTCATAAGAAGAGATGAAATTAGTTCAGAATATTTCTTAAAGTCACGCAACCTTTATTGTTGTTGCAGTGTTATATTAGATGCATGAAATGTGGAGTAAGTCTTCTCCAATATTTCTTCATCTGTGATATCTACCCCACAGAATTTCAACTGGGATACTATTCTGAACATTGCAGAGTTGTAGTCGCTAACTTTCTTAAAATCTTGGAAGCGCAAAGCATTCCATTCATCACGAGTGGCAGGGAACACAACTTCCTTTTGATGATCAAATCTTTCTTTGAGGTTTTTCCATAAGGCACTTGGGTCTCTTACAGTGAGATATTCACATTTTAAACTTTCATCAAGATGTCTGCGGATAAAGATCGTCGCCTTTGCCTTATCTTGTGACGACGTAGAATTTATTTCTTTAATGGTTTCGGTGAGACCCATTGACTCAAGATGTATCTCAATATTAATAACCCAAGACATATAATTCCTCCCCGTGATATCAAGTGGAACGAACTCAAGCTTTGCAAAGTTTGACATGGTGATAACTATAACAAAATATAAAAATAATTAGAATCACAACATTTTTTATTTCTCAAAAGAAAACTTGCATGTCAATCATAATAGCTACAAGCAGAAGATGGAAGGTGAACATTAAAATAAAAAAATACGGGTACAATTCACTTGGATCCATATCTCCAAGAAAAACGAAAGAAGTATTGATGATGATGACGGCAATAATAAACATCAAAGCTGGACTAAGCATCTTGCGAAAAACTCGAACGCAAAGCTTTTAGAGATGATGGAAATTTTGAGAAATGAAGAGAGATTGAGGAGTGAGTTGTGTGGTTTAGAACTCACCAATTTATAAGATGAAAAACAGCCGTTTACAGCCGTTGGGGTTAATAGCCATTAGGGTCTATAGCCGTTTGGGGGATTATAGCCGTTGGGGGATTATAGCCGTTGGGGGGGAGAGAGAGAGAGAAATCAATTTGATTTTATACAATTAAATATTGTAATTAAGAAAATGATAAAATAAATGCATTATACTATATATATTTATGAGCTATAATATATGCACGCCACTCTACTTGGTGGGTGTTTTGCAGGCATAATTAATAAAGTAATAATTATTGAAATAAATATTGGCACACCACGCTACGCTACTCGGTAAACCTTTCAGTGGGTGTTTGTTCAGATATAATAGCAGAATAATAAAATTATAATATTGGAAGTTTGGGGTTTAATCCACGCAACCATCAAGTTAGAGGTTAATAAAGATATCATAATCACATCACTTTACTATAAATAGGTGGCAGAGCCTCCTTTCATTATAGTAGTGGTGTTTATATGAATATAATTAGTATAATAATTCAGTTTTTCGTAACCACATCACATTTCTATAAATAGGTGGCAGAGCCTCCTTTCATTATAGTAGTGGTGTTATACGAATATTATAATTATAGTAACTTGTCAATTTTACCTTGAGATTGTAGAGGTAGAGGCTGGGACTTGTGATAGGATTTTTTCTTGAGCGATGGAAGCAGAGGCTCGTGACAAGACCTTTACCTTAAGCTAATGAAAGCAGAGGCTTGACGTGGTAGGTTTTTTTCCCTGAGCTGACGGATGTAGAGGTTGGGGACAGACTAGAGTGATCGTGCTGATAACGTGTTGTAAAACTCCTAGAATATAACACCAAGACAGAGAATTCTAGAGACAGAGTAGAAGTAGGAATTCTTATTGATTTCTGAATTGTGTACATTGAAATGAATCAGGAAGGGCCTATTTATAGGAAAATTTTGGGTACTATGCAGTCACTATGCACGCTTGCGTCATCGTTTGCATCAGCGCACAGTAAACTCATTAATGGTGCACAGTGAATGTACCGGCGGTTTGACGGGGGTGGATAGCCACTATTGTGGACTTTTCTTAACAAGTTGATTATATTTCAGGCACTGTTTGGTTTAAAAACTATCTGCTACTGATCTCTAATTAGTCAAATTGGTCAGTTGTAGTCTATAAGATCTATATCTGTTTGTCTATTTATTATTGAAAATTTGGTTTAAATCTTTGACTAATGACTTGTTTGTTTGATGCTCATGTTCAGGTTCCTGACCTCAAGGGACTGGACTGCAATGAAGATGTCGACCTAAAGAAAAAACTACTTGCTTTCCTGATCTCTGTCTGCTACATGTGCATTATTCGGACAGAAAGTGATGGAGAACATCCCTCGTATCTATTGCATCGCAGAGATGATGATGAGTTTGCGTCCATTTTATCGTTTATAATTTTTTTCCATGCTCACTCGTATCAAATTAGTCAGCATGCACCACTCTGTTTGTGTTTTATTTGCTTTGAAATACTGGCATTACTTTCTCCTTGTTACAGGCACACCTTTCCAATGCACATTATGAGCCTACTTGAAAGTGAAAGGGGCTTTTGTTCAGCTTTGTATGAAATGTGTGTATAATTACGAAGAGGATCCCCTCTCCAATGATCAAAGCATGGATCCAAAGTGCATGAGGTTCTTTCATGGAAGATGTTTTGCATTTTCTATAGAGAAACCACTATAAAAGTATTTATTCTTTTTAGGAGTAGAGAAAATAAAAAAAGTTGTGAAAGGATTTTTGTTTTGTTTTGTTATGTTTCATTATATTAATTTATTGTTTTTACATTAAAATAACCATGGTCGTCCAATTTATTGGGACACATAATGGGAAAAAATTGCTACACACAAATGGAAAACAGATCTTTCCAAAAGAATTAAAAGAGAAAAAGACACATTGACTAGAAGACACCGGCTCAAATATGAATTTCGGCGCTCTAGAATTCAATGAATATTTGCCATATTCTATTAAGATAAAAAATATCCACTACTTGATTTTCCTCTCACCTTTATATCACGAAAATAGTAGTGAAAAAAAATTTCAAAATTAAAAAAAATAGGGAAAAAAAAAATATTTTTTTGTCCATTTCACCCATGGTGAAAAGTTCAAAATACCAATTTCTTCTTCTTCCTTCCACCTTCTCCGGCGACCCCGGCTCCCTCTCCGCCTCCCTGACTTTCCCCTTCCCTCCGGACCTCCCTGACCCTCCCCTCCTTCCCTTCCCCTCACCTCCTCCCCTCCCCCTCACAGGCCCCCACTCTCCCCCTCTTCCCCTCCCCCCCCCCCCCCCCCCCCCCCCCCCCAACCCACCCCCCGCCCCTCCCCAAGATATGTTCGCCTGGAGTCAACCAAACAGATTGGGGAGGTGGGGGGGGGGGGGGGAGTTTCGTCAGCGAGGGGGCGGCCAGTGGAGGGGGAGGGAAAGGAGGAGAAGAAGGAAGAGATGTTTTTGCCATTTTTATTTTTTTGAGGCTGAGTTTTATCAAATTTGGGGTACCCTTAGGGTGCCTTCCTCGTTTGTGGTGTTTGGTGGGTGGGTGTGTGTGGCGACGGCGGCGGCAATGGCCGTTTCCTTTTAAGAGGTACGAACCAATATTATTTTCCTATATAACCCTCATAAAATCTTTTTATTTCTTCATTCCCTCCGCTCTCTCTCTCTCTCTCCCTCCAGTCTCTTGCTATAGAGACACAGTCCTCTCTCTGTCAAGAATAAAGTAAAATCCAAAGCAAATCCTGTAGATCTCTCTCTCTCTCTCTTATTATTTTTTATAATAACCTCCGCCGCTCGCTTCAGTCATTCCTAGTTTCTGCACAGATCAGTCCCAATTTATTTTCCTTTTCTTTCACTTTTTTCTCTCAGGAACCCTCTCCCTCACTCTGACATTAGATTTTAAAGATCACCAACCAATCCATTGCCATCACTTTCCTGGATTTGATGCTCTGAAAGATCCCACCTTGGTTCACAACGCACGAGAGATGAATTTCTGTGATTTTTGGGTTTCTTTCCTTTTGGGTAAATTGTGAGAAATGGATTCAAACGAGGTTCAAACGACCCATTTCATCCAATTCGTTTGAATTCCTAAGTTTTGGATCTCCATCCCAAAAAACCCATCTCTGTTTTTTCTGGGCTTTTCCTGGATTCTAAGACAAGGTCACCTCTTTGCTTCAAGAAGTTCTATTCTCTTATTTCACTCCATTTGCCTTTTTAATTTCTTTAGCAAATGGCAATGAAAGGAGAGAAGTCAAGTGTAGATGTTGAGGCAGGGCCTCACCGAAGTTCTGCCGCTGGTGAGAGCGACGGCAGCCTCTGCTTCTCCGACGCCGAGGACGAATCCTGGCACTCGCCCTTCAATTCAAACTGTGATGGTTCTCACTACGGGGAGCTCCGGCGCTCCGGTGCCTCGAGCCATGAATTGATGGGGTTGAGGAGCCCTGCAGAGACTCCTGCATCTCGGATTGTTCGTCGTTCGAGGTTGATTTGGAGTGTGGAGAGATTAAGGTGAATTTGGAGAAGAATGAGAAGGATTGCAGGATTTGTCATCTCAGTTTGGAGAGCAGAGAATCGGGGATCCCCATTGTTTTGGGCTGTTCTTGCAAGGATGATTTGGCTGCAGCCCACAAGCAATGCGCGGAGACTTGGTTCAAGATCAGAGGAAACAAGTAAGCAAAATGTGCTTCCCCTTATTAGCATTTCTTGTTGTGAATCTTATAGTTTGTTAAGTCAATAATTGTAGTCTCTTGGTCTTTCATTGTTTTAGCAATTTGGATAACTATAATTGAAACTACATGCAAGTTCAACCACAAGAAATAACAACTCAATTATTTGTTTTGATATAGTCAGAATTACATGTAGTTCCAAGAGCAGTAGTTGGAGCTACTTTTTAGGCTTTTTTTTACTGGGACTGCGATCAATGTGTTGTAGTTCCAACTGTAGGAGTTGAGATATAATAAATGAGGGTGAAACATTAGCTTTTATTAATAGTTTATATACAATACAATTTCACAATGCATTAAACCAAATAACTATTCTTTATTTCCTACACTTGGAACTGCAATTATAGGTTGCCAAATCGAAGACATAAGATATTCTAACTATATGAATAACAAATATACGTAAATGGCAACAATGTAGCTCCAACTACATCAAACCAAACCCCCCCCTATGTGCATCAGGACATGCATTACTTAATTACTAATTACTAGAATTTCATTGTAGTTATCTGTTATTCACTTATTCTGTTCATTGTTTGTATGTCTTACACTTCCATCAAGACAAAGTATGTGGCTATTCGTTGTCATCTCAAGATGCATAGTTAGTACTTTTTTTCTTGCAGAGCTTCGTTGTTTGTTTTCATTATGAACTGTTTTTCAATATTCAAAGTCCCCAAACTGTTACGATACATTTATAAATACTTAATCATTCTGATAGAAATGCCTAAATGTAAATGTGCAACAGTTGGAGCATTTTGTTTATAGATTGAGACAGAACTGAAAGTATATTTTCTAATAAATTCTTAATAGCTCTGATGTAAACGTCTAAACATAAATGCCGAACAGTTGGAGCATTTTGTGTAGATTGAGAGAATGGATGTATACTTGTGTTCTTAAACTTCTGCCAACAAGTTATGACACATATCCTTCATTTTAAAAGATACTGGAAAAGTGAAAATTATCACCAATTAACTATGTCCAATTGAGGATAGAAGTTGATAATCTATTCTTTGAATTTTGAGGATATGCTATAAGATTCTACTATCTTTGGGATTCTATCTCCACACCAGTGGGTATCATTCCATGGCCTAACATTATAGATCATTTTGCTGTTTATGGTTTATCATGACTAAAGGACTCGGAATGGCTCCTTAAGCTGATGTTGCTATCAGCTGCCAACATATCCTTTCCATCAACTATCGATAGGCCTGATTCTTTAGGCATCACTGACCATTAGTCCTTTCTGCTTGCGTTTCAGCTTTACCCATCCTCTGTAGGCGGCACATCTTTTGAAGTAAACAAATTTGCTCTTTTAGTTTCCGCAAATTAATATTTTGTCTGTCAACAACTGGGTGTCCAGAAACTTGCTGTGGAATTCCCATGCATTGTAGTATTGGTGGATGATTCTGTCTACAGTGAGTAGCGCTATGGACTATAGTATTAATAAGCAGTACCTTTGCCATGCTGAAGAAAACTTGCTTTTAGTTTGAGCGAACCAAGTGTATCTGCCAACAAATGGGTATCAAGAAACTTGCCAAGGAATCTTTTCATTTAGCGTGATCTGGTAGATGATCTTGTCCACAATCTGAAGTTTCCATGGTGTTAAAAAGTAGTGCCTGCATGTACTCTCTGCTTTTGCGCATGGAGGTTCTGCACTCTGTATGACCACGAATCGTCTGTGGATCTTACACGTATTTTAATTGTCATTCTCGTGTCATTTCATGGAAAGTATGCATCTTCTTGCTCATCCAAGTATATTAACCCTTTTCCGGGACTATTATTTTAGGACATGTGAGATTTGTTGCTCGACAGCGAAGAATGTGGTTACTGCAGGTGAAACTGAGCTGACTGAGCATTCAAATGAATCCAGCAGTGCTACTGTCGCTTCTGCAGCACCAAGTGAAACCCGGAGATTTTGGCAGGGACATCGCTTCCTCAACTTCCTGCTTGCTTGCATGATATTCGCCTTTGTCATCTCCTGGCTCTTCCACTTCAATGTCCCAGGCTGAGCTGCAGACAAGTTGTCGAGTGATTATTATCTTGTAAGCCAGTGCCGTGCACTCTCCTTTGTCCTTAAAGTCTTATCATCAGCCTTCGATTGGTGGGATGCTCGAATGAGAAAGATGTCTGGCTAAGGAATTTCAGTGCTCTCCTATATTAAGGGTCAGGTGTTTGTTAATGAATCTCTCGTGAGCATTCTATATTTCTGTGTGAACGAAAGACGGGGCTGAATCAACTTGGAGTTGATTCCATGTATTGTATTGACGTTCCTCTTACTTGAGTCCCTTGCATTATGGCTATATTTCTTCGTCGAGTTCTTGTAATGGCCCCCTGTCCAAGTTGTATACTTGCAAGTTAAAGTTGCACTCAAAAGTGGTATATTTCTTTATGGTGGTGCTGAATAAAAACAGGTTCTTACTTTCTTGACCATTTGAGGTTGCTGTTTTATTCGAGTAAATTGAATGTGTTAGAGAACTGAAATATTGATCAGTTAATTGCAGAATTAGGAAGTGCTTGCTAATAAGCAGGAATGCAAAACCTTGATTCATAAGATGTGCAGAATCTACATGATAAGTTTACTGTTTTCATAACATCATGATGATTTTTTTTTTTCATAATATCTGCCATCTGCACGAATCAAGAGCACACATCACAGATGCTACACATCTTGACAACTTGATGAGCTCATCCGAGTTCATGACATCTATGTGCTCTTTCGCCGTTGGGAAACAAGCAGTCAGTTGTCCATAAAGATGTGCCTGAATCACTAACAATTTGATAATGTTCACAAGGGTAAAGATCTAACCACAGCGCAGTGACATTTTTATGAAGTAAATACATCTGTAGTCTTTCAACTAGGACATCAAACTCTTCTTTTGTTGTATAAAACAAATTGGTACAAGCAGTTACAGAGGAGTCAAAAATTCTGCATGCTAAAAATTGTATCAGTGACATGATTACAACACAAACAACAAAACTGTAGTAAGCCGAACATATTCATGGTCAGCCCCCCCCCAAGTTACATTCTCTGGCTTACCCATATACGGTGGTCAGCTCTGTATAATGAATTTTCATGTCAAATAAGACACAAAGGTAAGGGAATTGGCATTGCACACCAGCAAGCGAGAGATTTCACAACGCTTGCCATCATCGTCTGCAGATCATTCAAGTTGCTTCAGAAACCAGATGGTTCCCATTTTCTGGATGCTTCCCGTTCACTTGGGATCTTTGTCTCTGAATAAAAATCAAAATAGAGGAAAACAAAAGTTAGGTGTAAAACTCATCTGTTTCGTTTTTAAACATATCAATAGCAGGCGTACTCCAATAAAGAGATATCGAATAAACAGTTTGTTCGTTTGAACCATGATCTCTACTAAATCACATCAATTACGGAAATTTTAGGAGATGAGGAACAAGATATGCATATGAATGCTATACCCAATCAGAAGTATCATTAGAATTTCCATTCAGTAGCTTGTGATCCTCCTCTTTGGTTTTGTCTTTTTCTTTGTTGCTCAGTGGCAACAACGATCCAGTACTTCCAGTTCGATCAGGCATTTCTGTGAAGCATGGGGATTCATAATTTGTCAAAACAAAGGAACGAAAAAGAAAAAAGGAAAAAACAGTGCACCTATCAGCTTTGTAAGCATATATCTTTCCAGATAAAGGACAACGCCACAAATCATACGCGCCAATGCAAATATTACCCAAAGTAAGGTTTTACGTCAACAATACGGATCCTTAATTACAGTCACTTCTAAACTTCCATTAAGAACAAAGTTCCCTACTTAGGCAGGGTAGATCTTTATTTTATTTATTTGAGGAAAACAGGGGGTCTCTATTCTAATGGGTTACTGTAAAGAAGAGGATAAAAGAAACTTAAGAATATTTGGATTCAGTGTCATCTTAATTTGGGAGAGACTTATATGTTCTTTTCCTCTCCATTTACGTGGGAACATCTAAAGGTATGTTCGTTTGAGTGGCCTCCCTCCATCTCTAACATAGAGCGAGAATTGTTTAAAATCACCTCCACTACCAGTTCGTCTAATGAATCCAGCTAAGAATTTTACTTGAAGCAAACTTTCAACCAATTAAAAATATTGAAGTAAGGATTTCAGTTTATGAAGATGGCATGCTTTACTACGGATTACATATTGAAAAGAAGAGTAGAAACTATTTTTAAAGAAAAGCATGTAAATGAAGACAGTTGCTGACACAATCTTGGGATGGAGGACAAAGGGTGTATCAATTTCAGAATGATCACTGTAGCTGATGTTAAACTTAAGGAGGTTAATGCACTGGTTGCAAGACTTGTGGAAGATATACACATATGGAAGAAATTTGACAACATGCAAGAGCGAAAATCATATCCTACAATGATACATATGAGGAAAAGAAGAGCAAAACTTTTTAAAATAAGACATACGAACCTGGTAATTTCTTGTCAATAAAAAATACCACCAAATTTACAGCGTACCTGGAAAAAACTGGACGAATCAAAACAATTGTAAAATACCAGACAAAGTAATTAACACAATAAACTTTTTATCATACCATGCAACAACAACATCCACCGAATAATGCTTGTGAGAAGCTATTATAAGCAGACTTTGGGCAATAGCCATCAACCAAGCAAGCGCCTTGATAAACCTGCATAGATACTTATAATCTTTTTATGTGCATATTATTTTAATGAGAAAATGCAAGAGACAGTTAATGCTGTCAATTGGAAAAGCAAGTCCTAATTAGGATTAGCTATGATCTACCTTTTAGTGCCGTACTTGTGGTATGTACGTATGAATACCAGAGTAAATATCATATGGGATGAAAATATCAAATCACCACAACCATATATAACCCCACGAGGAACTGCAAGCAGGACACAAAATGAATGTTTAGATAATGGGACAATTCACCTGACTGAAAGTCGTGTTGCTTACAATTAATTAGAAGCACTTCACGTATATTTTTAGGTGGAGGCAACGTGGCAATTTTTGAGCCCTGCACAAAATTGAAAAGTTTGAATTATTGTTGATGCTGTGAGATGTATTTAGTGTGTTGCTATTGAATGAAAAATGGATATTTATTAAATGCTAGTCCAATTGCATTATGTTATTGAAAGGGATTTCAAATTCAAATGGATATTAACAATTCGTTTGAAAAGGTGACAGGTCTAAAAGAAAATAAAGTTAAAGTCTAAGAGGTCAAAGAAAATTTTCTGTAAAATAATATCTGTAGAAACTGATAGTATTAATTTGTTACCTCGCGACAGTGATAGCTGGGGCCAGGAAGTTGTGTAGAATAGAATGTAATGATCCGCAAGAATTGAGAAGCCTGCAGGTATCTTTTACATTAATTAAAGCGTAACCAATCACCAAAAGAGATTAAATGGAATTGATTAAGAACTTACAACTAAAAGGCCAATATCCTACGCCAGAGGAGAACTGTTAGAAACGTTTGTTTTTACAATAAAAGGATGAAATGTCCACTGTGAGAATTAAAAAAATAAAATAGAATAATTAAGAAATCAGCATCTTGTCATAGATGTTGAGAAAATGAATAGAACAGAAATTGTCTATATTGGGAAGAAAGAAAAGATACTGACAAAAGTACCATTGGAAACAACATTATTGAAGAAAACACTAGTATATGCTAGGGTGCATCCTTGAAGCAGAAGCCTACATGCCTGGGTCAATCGACTCAATCCTTGTGACAACCAACACAAATCCAAATCAAATTGGGAAAGATCACAAGCACGAAATTGAAGGCAAAAATATCCAACAATTTACGTCGTTCATCTATTACCATATTACCTAGTAATATGGGGAGAGACAAAAAGGGATTCCACTATTTGAAAAATCATGGTACAAACCAGCACTCACCTTCTCTCAAGGTTTCCAACTTCTGTAAGCACTTATGTTGGTATTCTCTTGTGTGATATATCAAGAATTAAACCTTAATCTCATAAGATTTCAATCCTATACCTTTCTTCTTTAATTGTAGAATGCCTTAGAAATACAATCTAGATGCCTAGTGAGCCAAAGAGCTTTTAATTGATGGATGAGGAGTGATGATTCCTTAGATCTCTTCTTGGAAGACTCACTAGAGGAAGATCAGTATATTCCGGATATGGAGAAACTCAAGTTTGACCTGAATCAGTTGACCTTCCATGCTGCCTAGCAACTTGGGAACTTAAGTTAAAATATGATTCATGATTATTATTGGATCAAATTTATATAACCAGGATGACAGAGAACAGATGGGAGATAGAACTCAAATAAGCCTTCGAGAGCAGTCCACAAACAAAAAGACTCTAAGAAAGGGATTGAATATTTGTAAGGAACGAAATTATTTCAATCATTTGGAAAAATATGATATGCTTTACCAGGAATTCTTAAAGTTAATCAAAAATTTGAGGACTTCATACTGAGGTTTTTAACAGCTCGTCTCACTCTCAATGCCAAGTGATACAACAAGTATTTCATGACTGGATGTCCTATATACCTCCTCCTCTAGAATTAATTTTCTAACATTTATCAGGAAGTTCTCTATAAGCATTGAAATCAAATTAGGGTCCAGTGGTACTCCATAAATACCAAGATTATAGAAACAGATGATTATCAGTCTACCGATAATGATAAGGAGATGAAGTGAATCCACATAACCATAAACTAAATGCAGTCTAATAAGGGAGCAACAAAAGTTTACGGCACAAAGACAACATAAAATATAATTTTGCCAAAGTATATTAACCTCAAAAGAGTAAGACAGGTTCATGAACAAACACAAAATAATGGATATCATGCTTACCAAGATAAACAAGATAAAGATGATGGAGAACAAGGTCTCGCTGATGTAAATTTTCTCTTTCCCGAGTTCCTAAAATAAGAGGATGACAAAAACATAAGCAATATTTCATCTCCAGAGGAAGAAAAAGAGGACAAAACAAAGCAAAGAAAAGATAATATGTTTTTGTGTATTTGTCAAGTGATTAGCTTTTTCAACGAAACAAAAATAACAAATCTGAAAATAAACTATGCATTGTAACATTATAAATACCGGAAGGATACTGAACCCAAGATCATGGAGAACAGGCGCAGGCCGATGTAAATAATGAACTCCATGAGCAGCCAGGCCATGAATATACTAGGGACAGGCAAAATCAAAGACGTAAGTCTCTAATTTAATTCACATTATTTTTTAAAAAAAAAATCCACGGAAGGGCAACAAAACTGAAAGTATCACACAATAACTAGAATAATCCAGAAAATTATAGAAGGGCAACAAAAAATTTAACAATGTCAATTCTTGCTCAAATCCAATATTTACAGAACCCTTGAACAAATTTCACCCATTCATTGACACCCTCAACCACAATCGATTACACACTTTAAAAACAAAAAAACTTAGATCGATCAGAGCAATAAAGTACACCAAAATAATAATAAAATACCTGAAAAATGAGACCAGCAAGCAGAAGTTTCCACTTCTCCAGAAAAATCTGCAGCTCTGCAGCCACCTCGGTCACAACCCTTCTCCATAGCTGAACCCAAAACAGAATCAGAATTTTAAAAAATGCCAGAAATAAGAGATTAAAGAAAAGAGAGCACAAAGCATAGACCTTGGTGATCACGTGAGCAATATACATTGTAAATTTCTATCAATGGCGACCAGTTCCATCATCCGACGGTTAATCTCCAATCATCGTCACAAAAACTTAACCAAAAAAAAAATCCTTTTTTTTCCCTTTCTCAAGAAACTAAAATTCCCAAATGGGGATCAAGATTGAACGATGACGACGGGAAGAAGACCAAGTTGGACGAGAGAGAGAGAGAGGGGAGGGGAGGATTTAGAGAGAAGAAAAGTGTGGATTCAGTGCACGTATAACTTTATTTATACCCAAAAAATTAAAAAATAAAATAAAACTCGGATTCCGCCATTGTTTTCCAAAATGAAAAAGAGAGAGAATTTGGGGGTTCAACCAACGAGCGGTTAAAAATTGTTTGTAGTGCGAATTAGACGCAAACAGAGAGAGACCGCTTCCAACTCTTTGTTTTGTAGCGAGAAAGAATAATTTTGAAATTCTCGAAGGAAAAATTTTTTTTAAAACAAAATTAGTAAATTTGAATTGTAATAAATATTTGATAGAGTCCAGGTAGTTTGGGCTGTCACCTGGGGCTGGGTTTTTTGCAGGTGGCCCATTTTAAAGGGGAGATGGTGTAATTTTCGAACTTTGGAAATCCGCAAGTAAAGAAACGCCAAAGGGGAGGCCCACATTTATTTATTTATTTTGTTTGCTTTTCAAATAAAAGAAAGAACATATATTCTTTTCTTTTTTTTTTTTTTTTAATCCTTGAGGAATGTGGAAGAACGAGAGAAGGCCTCGGTGACCGCATCTATATTAATTAAAATATATCCGCGTAGTGTGTTTAGAATCGATGACTTTCAAGAA
Organism: Agave tequilana; assembly: GCA_038442645.1. Classification (NCBI taxonomy): domain Eukaryota; kingdom Viridiplantae; phylum Streptophyta; class Magnoliopsida; order Asparagales; family Asparagaceae; genus Agave; species Agave tequilana. The sequence continues at coordinate 229,162 of JAVJIF010008363.1, read as the reverse complement.
GAGAGTGATGCTCTACAGCCATGCAGGTCTCACTACCGCTAGCGGGGACTGCAAAAGAGAACTTAATAATTTTTTTATGTTACTTGCTTCGAACAAGTGTGTTTTAGATTATAGTAATAGTTTGGATTCCAGAGTTAAAGATCTGATTGTGAGAAACTACAGTTAAGAAATCTTAACTCCAACACTGCACAGACACTCCGATCATTTAGTTTTTCATTGAAACACTGTCGTTAGAAATGTGGACATCGGATTTCTTGCTCCCTTAGTCGATCTCTTAGTTAGAGTTTGCCTGATAGTGTATTATAAGTGTTTAAATCTTACAAGATGGAGTGATTTTAAGTAAATTATATGAAATACTATGATTTTTGAAAGTTAATTAGTGTGTGCGCGCGCGCGCGCTGTATGAAGGAAATTGAACGTTGCCGTGCTTGTTCTTTGCTGGCTAATGTTTCAAATTCGAAACTTTTGAGCGCGTGAATACTCGAGGCCAATCATTGTTGAGAACTCACCGTTGCATCCTGATTCTGGCTTCTTCTGGCCCAAGTGAGACCATTGGAGGGCTTTTTCAGCCTTTAATTTGAATCATTTAATAATACCGGAGAATGAGCCCAGGTTATAACAGCTTTTCCCAACAAGGGGCCTTCTGTTGTTTATGAATTTATACTTTGGGCCCAATAGATGCATAAACAACTCTCCTTTTCCTTTTATTATCCTCTCTCTTTTCCTTCAATACGATTTCATTAGATAAGTGTGATGGATAAAACTCCGCCACAATCGATTGGACACTCTTGATCGGGCCTATCAGAACACACAGAGAGAAAATGCCTTTCAGGTTATGAGCACACCAGTGTAGTGTCGGCCTAAGACTCTAGGACGTGAGAATTAGTAGGTGGAAAGGAGAGAGGACCGGGCAGAGAAAAATTGCCAGTGTCTTGTAGTGGTGATTAACAGAGAAAACTGCTAGCTGGTGTAAAATGTGCTCTGAGGTTTAGGGAAACGATTTCCTTTCTCGTCGGAGAAGGAGGTGTATTTACACCTGGCAGAGACGATGGTGTGGATACTGATAGATGCAGATCTCAGTTGAATGGTTTAAATTTGCTGATCTCTGTTACCGCCCAGGTTGAATCTTGTTAGTTGTGATTGACGTGTTAGAGGGTTATCTATCATTATCTTTACATGTTTGATGAGTTGTATGATTGTTACAGAGTCCTGGACGAATAGGGAGATAAAGGGCGCTTCACTGCCTTCACATTCTCCAGTATCATCTTAATTGTCATCGAATTGAAGGAGTTGACGTCACGTAACGGGACTCTTGGATTGGAGTCGGAGTGCCTTCGAAGGGCGGTATGACTTCGGAGTCGTAGACGTGGAAAGTCTTCGGAGGGGAGTGACAGAGACTTCGGATTGGGTTGTGGAGAGTTGATTTATGATCCTGCTTCAGGACATATGTCACGATCCTGACAGTGATCAAATTTTGACTACTACAATTAACATAATTTTATTCCAGTTCTAATTTAATTGTGCATCAGTCCAAAAGAGAAGAAACACACAAAAAGCAAAAAAATCAAACTCCTTAAATAAAGTGTGCGCCCAGTCTCCGGTTGTTAGAAAAGAAAGACAGAAGAGAGAATGCGCCCCACGATCAAAGCTACAAGTATTGATTGTGTGCATATCATTTGAGTGCAACAACATCCACAGAGAGAGAGAGAGAGAGAGAGAGAGAGAGAGAGAGTCTCATTTTTCTACAATGAGAAAGCTGTGTCCCAACTTAGACAGAGAAGATGGGCTGGATACAGTGCTGGAAGTCCCAATCCCCGAAGAGATGTTCGAACCAAGCAGCAAGTCCAGGAGCAACAAGACAGGATGCACCAACATGTTGTCATGGATGCGGCCCCAGCACAACGGGGATCATCCTTCTTCTCCAACGCCGGTGCTTGGGCGAGGCACCGAGCTCCAGCTCATGCTTGGCGTCATTGGAGCCCCGCTCGTCCCTCTGCCTGTCCGACCTCAGCCTCCCATCACCACCGGCCACATCAAGAAGGATCCAATAGTAAGTCCCCTCGACTAAATTTCAGTTCTGCTAGCTTCTGATATTGTTCTTGACCGTTTATTTCGTTAATGAATCCGAGCAGGAGGCTTCGATGGCCAAGTACATCTTGCAGCAGTACATTGCCGCGGCTGGGGGGAGGGCGGCGTTGAACTCCATTAGCAGCATGTGTGCGATGGGGGAAGTTCGGATGACAGCATCAGAATTCTGCAACAACACCAACAACATCAGCAACAAGAAGGGAACAAAGTATGCTGGCGGAGAGATGGGAGGATTTGTGTTATGGCAAAAGAAGCCAGACTTGTGGTGCATAGAGCTGGTGGTTTCCGGGTGCAAGCTTAGCGCTGGGAGTGACGGGAAGGTGGCGTGGAGGCAGATGCCGTGGCAACAGTCACGTGCCTCGGGAGGACCACCAAGGCCTCTCCGGCGAACTCTCCAGGTACAAAATTACAATTTGTGCTGGATCTGTGTCTCGCACCTAAACGAAATCGTTGAATTCACATCATTAGGATTCATCTTTTTGGTCAGTTATTATCCTTAGTGCATTTGAATTCTGACAGTCTGAAAGCAGCAAGAATTCTTCCTACTATTTGGGAGCCAGCTATTGTATCATGCGTGTGGGTCATTCATCCAATTAAGAAACATGATGTGACTACCCCCACATTGTCACCTAAGTAACTACAACGATAAGGTAGTGGATGCAAAAGTGCTCTCAATACAGCTAAGTTCTCCTTTCTTTCAATTTTCAATAAGAACCTGACAGTTTTCACACACAATCTCCATATGATGTGTGTTTTAAAAGTCGAAAAGGATAGACACTGAAATGATGATGATTCATCATCTTATGAAAAGGATGATAGGATAGATCTGTTTTCATATGATTCACTATTCTTATGTAGGGTGAGAAGTCACGAAAAAGGGTCCCTCTGCATACTAAGTCTGAACTTGACAAACACTCTCTCAGGGCTCTCCATTGGTCCTAATTAAGCAAAGCCATGTGAAAACAAGAACAAACCACAGGGGGGTGGTTAGCACCTAATTAAGCATCCTATGACCCTCTAAATTTAATTAGTCAACTATTTGTCATGCACTCGGAGTTCACAAAGTCGTCTTCTTTCACACCAACCACAAGGTAAACAATCCTATTCTTGGTAGTCAACAAACTCAAACTTTACATTTCTTTACCTACTTCCATGATCACAGGGTCTGGATCCAAGGTCTACTGCCAGCTTATTCTCCAACGCTGTCTGCATTGGCGAGAAGGCAATCAACAGTGAGGATTGCTTTGTGCTCAGGCTTGACGCTGAACCGACAACACTACAAGCACGAAGCAGCAAAAGTGTGGAGATCATCAGGCACACGGTCTGGGGATATTTCAGCCAGCGAACTGGCCTCCTTGTCCAATTGGATGACTCTCATCTCCTTAGTATGAGAGGAGCAGACAATGAGAGCATATACTGGGAGACCACCATGGAGTCACTAATTGAAGACTATCGGCCCATTGATGGCATCAACATTGCTCACAATGGGCGGACCACCGTGTCACTGTTCAGGTTCGGTGAGACCATAAACGGACACATTAGGACAAGAATGGAGGAGACGTGGACAGTGGAGGAGGTATACTTCAACATATGGGGTCTGTGCATGGACTGTTTCTTGCCTCCAGCTGACCTTCAGGAAGAAAAAGAAGGTTGTGACGTAGTAGTGAAGAATGGGCGTCTACCTACGAGAGTTCAGGCAGCAGCCATTAAACTTTGTCCTTCAAAGGTCGCTGCAGTTAATATCAAGGACTCTGACTGGATGGAGGAGGAAGATGAGAAGCTATGACATGAATTTCTTGTTTTGTAAATATAGTGTCCATGTAATTTTGAACTGGGATGATTGTTAGAACTAATTGTTCATGACTAAAATTTGATCAAATGGAGCTTACACTGCTCTAGTCTATTTTGATGTCTTTCAATTTCTATGTATTGTGTAATTCAGCTTACAGTTGAATAATATTGTTCTCTTTGACAGGTAATCATATCATATTAAAGGAAGGTATGTAGTGTCACACGAAAGTTTCTGCATGTTGGAATGGGTTAAAATTTAGGCAACATCAATTTAGTCCAGAAGCTAAGTGAAATAGAAATTGAGATAGAAGCAAACATCAAGTGAGACTCTTCTTTCATGTTATAGTAACAGGGGAGGCTTGCTATAGAGCATCAATAATAAATAAAATGTGCTAGAATAGGAAAATTAATGATGGAAGGATGACAGATAACAACAAGAAAGCAGATTAATTTGTGTATCAAGTTATTCAAACAATTATATTCCTACCCTCAATAAGAACAGATATTTAAGAGTTATGTTTGATGACCCGAAGAAGAATAATTTTGTCGTGCCAAGGAATTAGTAGCAAGATTGTATCATCCATGCGCATAAGAAAACTAGGCATTTCATGTTTCTAAAGCATCATCAATGGACTAATAAACCCCAATGCAGACTGGATAAAAAGGAAAAAGAATTGGTAACAGATTGCCCTTCCATGTCTTGTTACTGCCTTGACTCTCTAGAATGGTCAGAGATTGTTTGTACATAGAATGATCAAAAGATTGTTTGCACACAATTATTATAATTATTGAGATCCTACAGTAGTAATTACACATTGCCAAGAAGACAAATGACTGAGTTATGTAGTGAGTAAGAAGTAGAAGCTTGTTTCCAACTATTGAAGAGAAGGCTTGTGCCTGCTTATATATACTTGTAACCTAGAGTAAACATTTGATACAAAGAATGAAGTAAAGATTGTTTTTCTTCTTATATATTCATATAACAGAAGGAAGACACGCAAGTACCACTCTTTTTGTGATGATGGTTGCCTGAGCATCCAGTTCGGATAACCAACAGAAGGAATCTAGACAGCAATCCTTCACATCCATCTCCAACTTCCTGCAGGTTGCAGATAGCATACAGAGGCATACTCCTGCCACAATAGCACTTGGCTGACTACAGTGGCTGTCAAGCTCTCCCAACTGGAGGACGGCGGTCCGGTACATAGCTTGTAGGTGATCCGCCTTGGAGGATGGTCCGAGCTTCCCCAGAGCAATGAGACACTGAAAGAGTGGCGGACTTCCTGCAGTGAAGGATAGCAATACACATTGCAAATGCTTGTACTGAAGAAATGGATGCCCCAAAATCAACTGTATAAACCCCCTCTTTAAAAGTAATCATGTTAAAAGCATGTTTGGTCTCTTTAATTTCACCCTGAAAAAGCAAATTATTGATGTCAGTAACCACACCAGATTTATTTTCTACTTAAAACTCAGAAAAACGCAATGTATCTATGGTAAAAAGTACAATCAATCCAAATGGCGAACCTGAGTGAACAATTCAATTTGATGACTTCCATGAGTGGTACAAGCTCGGTCTGAAGTACAACTCCTCTCCTGAATCTTGTTCATAAGAATTGTTATCATGCAACCCTCATCCCAACCTCCACAGTCACAAGAACCTCCCGATTTCCATCTCTGGATCAAAGATGATGGCTCTCCTATAGATGAAATTCCATGAATACCACTTGGAAGAATTACAACCATGCTGGCAAGGTCCTCATTCTTCTGCTCAACCTCCACGCTTTCTTTTGAGTGTTTATCTTCTGCTGATTTCACATGTGAAGAATCTCTGTAGCTACTGCTTTGCTGTGTATCACAATTATCATTTTCTGGCGTTTCATTTTGAACCTGAATGAGAATAGCTGCAAGCTCACTTTTAAACAGAGGACTAACACAATCTCGAGCTAATATTTGCTCACCACCACACAAGACGAACTCTCTCACCAAAAAGTAATTCTTGGAATCATCACTGGTAGACTTGGAAGAAGAAACCTTAATCTGGCCAACAACATTATACACCAGATCATGTTTTTTATTTTTATTTACCTGGCTTGTCCAAAGTCCGGCTTTCTTCTTTAGTTCATGAGCTGTAAATATTGTGTATATGCACTCAAAGTCATTATTTTGAGATATGCTTCTTCTCTCCATTGTGGCTGCGAGAATGTTAATATCACTGGAAGAGAACACAAAAAGAGGAAGACCATTCTTCCAAGCAAGTTTTAGAAGGGCTTGCCTGGTTGATGTCACTTGCTCCTCAGCATGAACTGAGCATTCAGCCTCACCGACCTGGCTTGCTGAATGATTGACAATTGTATCAGATAACCTGCATGGCCCATTTGCTGATTTCAATTCATCCCGTATTGGAATCCTATCTCTATTACCTACTCCTTGAGCTCGGTGACTAGGTAAGCTAGTTATTGGTCCGGAAAAAGGAATTTGATTCTTTGACTTCAGTGGATCGAATATCCTCCGCAATGGGCTGCGCCTACTTCTGATATTGGATGCTGCATTCTCTTCAGGAGAATTATCGAAACAAACAGTTTCTTCTCTATTTTGCCTCGTTGAACCTTCTCTGGCACTTGAATTTCTTAACAGATTCAGACCAGCACTTAGTAAACGCTGAGGTGATGAACTGCGCCTTCTATTAGAGGTTGCAGAATCATTATGACAACCATCTGAACAATCAACCTGTTCGGTCTGTTGCTTTGATGAAGCTTCCCTCACACTCGAACTTCTTATCCGATTCAGACCAGCATGTAATAGGCGATGAGGTGATAATTCTCTTCTTTGACCAGCCGGTATTTTTACTTCAGTCTGTGACTTATCTGCCATATCTACTACTCTCTCAGAAAAGTCATCTGTATATCTTCTAAGCTTCACCAGTTCTCCTTTTGCATTAGCAGTTGGCATTTCATTCCTAGTCAGAAGACCACTAGAAAGAGTAGGTTCATCTCTCTGACCAGTAGAAGAGAGCGGGCATGAGTAGGAAATGCGCGGAGGCGGAACAGTAAATTGGATGTCATTGGGTGGAAAGATTCCTGAAAAGCTGTTTCGGTTTATTTCTGCAGACCTTCTATTGTTCATAGCGGAACCATAGCTAGTCGATCTTCCCTGGAAACTCTCTTGAAGATGGTCCCACATGCTTTCAACCACTGAGAATCGGTCTGATAGCTCATCCCGTCCCCCGAAATTCTCTGCTTCTCCCAATCTACCATTTTGAACCTTCACATTGTAATGTGAAAAGGCTGATGCATCACTATCTTTTGAAGTGCAAGATGAACTTCCACTGTCAGGAGACAGTGAGCTATCATGGGAAATATCCTTGACATCTGAACCACTGACCTTACCTTCTTCATGATTGTGCCCAACTGATGCATTGTCGTGTGGAGTTCTCGAATCGGGATTTGTCACGGCTGGCGTAGAACTTTGTTTGTCCATCATTTTACTTCGCCGCCCTTTTGGAGAAGAATTTTCATGAACCACTGATGTTGGAGATTGCTTCCTTTGAGCAAGAGGGCTATCAGTGCTTCTATCAGACTGTGAAGATGACCCAGATGCAGAAAATGGTGATGAAGATGCACTACTGCTACATGGAGAATCTCCGGCTCTTCTATTTGTTACTTGTTTCTGGTGGCATGTCCAGTTTTCAAGGCGTCCCCAATCAAGAACTCCAAAGTTCAGTGCCTTGTCTTGAACATTGTCTCCTTTCTCCTGCGGCTTGAGATAAGTTGGAACAGTTGACATGTATTTGACCACCTCTTCTGCCTTGGTCACCTTCCTACCGGGCCATGGCCTATGACGATTCCCCAAGGGCATGTGTGGGATTCTGTTTACAGCACCAATTTTCCCAGCTACGGCAGCATGTTGATCTGGAGCAGGCTGTTCAGTTGGCTCTGTAGTCTTCAAGGGCTGACCCCTGTCCTGCAAGCTCACAGTTCTGTTTTCGTCTGGGGATGAGACCTTGTCATTTGACAATCTGGGAGCCTGATACAGAACTGAACTCCCATTCACTGGCGTGGTATGCTTCATCATTGTGATTTCCTGAAGTTCTGCAATACCATGCTGTAATTGGGAAGGCATGATTAACAGGTCATGCAGTTTTCAAACTGGTTTTATCACCTAGGAAAGTTGCAAGCAGCTCATGCTCTATGTGAAAAGAGAGGCTTCTACTTGTGTTTATCACACACTGAAATGTGATTACTGTTGCTTCTTGATTCTAAGATAAATGGAAGAAGTGAGAGTAGTGAATCAGGCAACTAGACACTTATGATCTAAAGGCAAATATGAGAGATATGAGTTGTCAATGAGTTGCTACATAGTCTACAATATGATGCGGAGACAATAGCAAGGAAACTCGGTTATCAACAACTAAAATCAGCAAATAGTTAGCTTCTCCCAAAAAAGATAGTAATAATAGAAGTTAAACATCTAAAACTTTTTTTAAGGGAAAGTTGGAACTTATTTGTGGTGCTTCATATTGGATATTTAAGATTAACTTTCATGTATTTTGCACAATCCTCATATACATAGCTATATGCTTATTGCACTGGTTAAGCGTACTCTCTAGCTACCAATTTATTTTGTTTGTTAGTTAAAATGTGTTGAATATTCATACAATTATGATCAAGGTTGAACTGGTCAAGTTGGATAAGTTTAATATGTAGTCGTCAAAAATTGACCCTCATCTAAATGTGACGCGTGTCCAAGCAATCGAGCACCACCTTCAAGACATTCACATCATTCAATCCATCCATCAGCTTCCGCCACTCCAGATCCTCGCAAAGTCCGTCATCCGTCCAGAAGATAGATCATCCCAAAAGATTTCGCCACTCAGACATCCCAAATCTCCCTCCGTCTCAGAAACTCCGGAGCCCCTCAATCCGAGCTCCAGTGACAGATCATCCCAATCTCCATCGTCAGTTACACAACTCAATCCTTTTTCACATTTATAACGTGTATTGCCCCTCAGCACAGGCAATTATGGATAGTTGTGGATTCCTCAGCAAGCAATTCCAACAAATCAGCACCACTGATCATTATTGTTACAATGTGCAAAACGTGCATATCTCACCCACGATCATAGGCATCCAATCCAACAGCTCAGTGAGAAAAAAATAGACCTCTTCCCCAACGAGAAAGAGGGCCAAACCCTAAAAATCTGAACTCTGTGTACTCCTTTCAAATCACTGTACTTCCTGTAACTAGAGAATTATAGTGAAGTTCATCCTTCCTCCTGGGGTTTTTCCCAGTTAAGGGTTTTCATGTAAAAACATGTCTCTCCTTTTGTGTGTGTGTGTGTGTGTTGTGTTTTACTTACACGCATTTCGCCCCCACTCCCTAATCTCTCTTGTAGTATGAATCGACCGTCCGATCACTCGTGGTGGAAAATCTCCACCACAAACTGGTGTTTTTATTGAGATTTGAGTCTTTACACTCAAGATCTCCCTCCCAAAACCAAAAACTTTCCTTAAAAAATCTCTTCCACGGCACCGATGGTTCCAAGAGAGCAAACTATCACCCTCAATGGCGCAACGTTCAAAGGCAAGACTATCGCATCACTGGGGCACAATCTCTCCTCCAGCCATCGATCAGTCGCATACTACCGGGGACAACGGCTCCTCGTCTCAGGAGGCAACCGCCAGTGTCCAACTACCGCAGCATCATGAAAACCAGTTCGTTCGTATGCTCGCCAACATGAAAGAGCAAATGAAGGAACAACAAGCACAATCTGATCATGATCGGGAGCAAGCGGTTCTCGACAACGAGGATGCCGTCCGTAGCAAGAGGCATTGAGACAGCTCAACAACAACCTCTAGGCTCAAATTGCTGTCCTTCAAAACATCCAACCATCGACGACGCAGTCAAAAAGCGAGCCTGAAGTCGGTGGATCTCCCGACCTCCGAGCCCTTGACGAGCTGATCCAAAGACAAATCGTGGGAGCCAAGCTGCAAGGTCACCTAACGCCTTCAGCTGTCAAAATCAACGACTCCCCCCTCTCCGAAGAAATCCTAAAGTGCGAGTTCCCGAGAAAGTTCTCGACTCCGACCTTCGTTACTACTCCGGAGTGAGCGACCTCGTCCAACATATCAGGCATTTTCGAACATGAAAGTAATCTATTTCCGCAACAATCAACTCTTGTGCCTCACATTTTCTTCCAGTCTGAAAAGTGTGGCATCAGATTGGTTCTACTCCTTACCTTATAGCTCTCTCTACAACTTCGAGGAGATAACTGAAGCGTTCCTCACTCAGTACGCCTCTCGCCGGAAGGCTAAGAAAAACAACCATCACCTCCTTTCCCTTAAGTTGAGGTAGAGCGACAACCTCAAATCATACATCAACTTCTTTCAGAGTTAACTTGTCAAGGTCCCCAACTGCGGTGAGGACGTCTCTGCACTCGCGTTCATCAGTGGGTTGCAGGTTTCTCAACCCCTGTACAAACACATTCTCAAGCACAATGTTACCCGGATGAGTGAGGTCTTGTCACCAACTCAACTCTACATTAAGCTAGAAAAGGCAACGAAAACTTCCTTTAACCATACCACGAAATATGGTGACGACGGAGGAAAGTCGAAGTCTCCGCACGAAGCCTCCGCCCATACCCAAGATCAGAACTAGGGGCAACCTGCCTTCAAAAGACAAGTGCTCCCGATCCTTTCACCAACTCTGCTCTAAACTTACAAACTGATGAAACATCATTTCACTCTGTTGAGACTTCCCGTTAACAAGGCCTTCAATACTATTGAGGATCAGTCGTGGGTTAGACGCCCGAGACAACCCGTACGATCCCATACTTTTCAGAGCAGAAGAATGTTGCTCCTACCATAACAGCAAGGAACACAAAACCATCTATTGTTGGACTCTCTGGAAGTACCTAAAAGAACTCATCCAACAAAGCTTCTTCAAAGAGTACATCCTCACTCCCGAAGTCTCCGGATCAGACAGCTTAATGCTCCACCACTTACCCAGCCACAACACTTGATCACTCAATATAAATCAATTGAGTGATCCCACATTTCCAAGAGACAGAACATTACTCCTATCCATACTATTTAATGTATTTCAATTCTATGTATTTTATTCCAATATTAAATAAAATGATATTTTTGCTCTAACCATTGCAATTCTTCCAAGCAAGACATTCCGCTGATGGGATTTCCCCATTCGGAGCTACTCCACTGTTGAGATACCCCACTCAAAGTCAGTCCTTGCGCTGATGGGGTTTTCCTCACTCGAAGGACTGCACCTAGACGTTCTGTTGATGGGATTTTCCCTACTCAAAATCACTCCACTGCTGAGATATTTCCCACTCGGAGTCAGTTCTTCCGCTGATGGAATTTTCCCCACTCGACGGGTTGTGTCTATACGCTCCGCTGATAGGATTTACCCCACTCGGAGACAGCAACATAGATTTACCTACGGGCCCCTTCTCGATTAGTCTACAAGAATTGAAACCCTCCGCTGTGAGATTTTTTCACTCAGAGTCCCTACTCCGCTGCAGGAATTTTTCCTTTCAGAGCCCCATTTGATGTTCTGCTAATGGGATTTTCCCACTCGAAAACACAAATACTAGCCTATGGCCTCCCCTCATCCGACGCACCCGCGGATGAACCCCAAGGCAGCTTTTCTCTACCGAGTCCATGCCAGATCGCCACTCCGCCGCAGAGATTTCCCCACTTGGAATAGACGCATCCAATATGCCAATGGGTTGTACCCCCACTTTGGGTCCCTACCGAGGTTACAACTCCGCTGATGGGATTTCTCCTACTCAGAAGCAAATGTGAACCCGATTCTGCTACTGAGATTTTCTCCACTCATAGGTCCAACTCTGCTGCTAGGATTTCTCCCACTCGGAGGTCTGAATCGCCACTCCACTGTTGGGATTTCCTCCACTCAGAGTCGACGCATCCAATATGTCGATAGGTGACACCCCCACTTCAGGCATCTTTTCAAGTTGCAGATAAGCGTTTCGGAGAGCCTTTAGTTGCACAAATATATGGTCTATACATGAGGGTCTCAACGTACAAATTTCATGTGATTAGAGGCTGGAGACATCGAACATATCAGAGAAACAGAGTCGCTCAGGTATTATCCAAGCACCACTTTTGTGAGTGTTTGCATGTAATACTCAACTCGGGACGACATGGCTGCGTATGTTTAGCCTATAATCGCACGAGACACATGATATATACATGAGGATTTTCTTATTTGGATTATCTCCTTGACGTACTAGTTTCGTGTGATTGAAAGCTGAGCATACATAGTATTGTCAGCCCAATCTATTTAATTTACGGCTTACATTAATTTTAATAATATTGCATCTAACTTTTAATTTAAGTTATTTCATTACATACTTGTATGCATATCATCCCTCCATTGTGGGTCAATAGGCGCTTGTACCTATGTAGTTTCCCTCTATCGGGCGCGAAATACAAACGACAGGCCACGAGCTCGACTCCACTGCTGGGATTTCCCCCACTTGGAGGCCCAACTCTGTTGTTGGATTTTTCCCACTCGGAGTCTCTACTCTGTTATAGGATTTACCCAGTCCTAACAATTTTTTCACTGCTCCCCACTCGCAGGCAAAAAGTTTGCAGGTATCGCTGATGGGATTCCTGCTCCCGCTCAGAAATAATGCTACAAGCTTATCAAATCATTCTCAGAACAAACCAACCACACCGACCGATGATAGAGCTCAGCACTCTGACGAGGCGTGATCATATCAATTATGAAAAGCCAACAATAAAGCAAGTCAGGTAAGACCTAAACAAACATTTCCTTTTCAAAGGCATTTATAGTCAGTCTATTCCAAATACATTCCTTCAATACATATTTGATTATATCTAACAAGAGTAATATAAAACTCCATTACAGTTCTGTATTTATACTTTTTTGAAAAGAAATACAGATAATCCCGATCCAATTTCTCCATCCTACCGCTATGTCCTGCCTCACCTCCGAACTCCGAGAAATGTCCTCCAAAGAACATTCATCAGAAGGCACACTCTCATTGCTCACACCACTGCCCTTAAGACCCCGAAAGAAGCTCTGAGATGTTCCTTCACAAAAGCAAGAGATCACTCAGATGAGGACTCCTCTCTGCCTGAAAAATGCCTCCAAGGAAGCCAGACAGACTCCGACAAGACACACAAGCCAGTGATGATATCACATCACCGACCTTTTGTTATGGAGAAGAGGTCGGGGCTCTGAAAGGAGTGCTTTATCAACAACATCTCGACCAAAACACCCCTCATACTTCCCTCTTGTTACTCGCCGCAAGAAGAGAGTCTTCAAGCACGAGGCAGCGATGTCCGATCAAAATAAAGACGCCAAGACAAGCAAGGTTGCCATGAAGTGCATCTGCCTCGTACACATTATCAGGAAAGAAGGATTCCAAGCCTCAAGTTCGGAACTGGACTAGGCAAGCCAGAGACCAGACGAGCAAACCGAGTTGGAGAAGACGACTTCCCTATCTCCCCTGACAACGGAGCCCTGTCACAACAAGTGACGTATTGTGACAAGCTCATCACAACGACATATTGCGGCAACCATTCCACCGTCTCCATCATCTCCCTTTCTTTCCTCTACCTGACGAAGAAGGAAGATATGGCAGCCAAACAAAGAAGGAAGAACTTTTGAAGCAAAACCTCTTGGAGAAGAAAACAAAATTGATTTCCACCCTGAAGGTTTTACCCTATTTATAAATGGAGGTGGAGGAACCAAATTGTCTCCAATTCAAATCCTTACAACAACAACTAAGCCATTTGTCCCAAGTATTTGGGGTAGGTTACTTGAACCAAAAGAGAATTACGCTGGATGGGGCACATGGATCAGCTTTCTCCACTCATTCCTATCGAGCATTATGCCTTCACTAAGACCTTTAGCCTCTATATCTTGTCGTATTACCTCCATCCATGTTTTCTTCGGTCTCCCCTGCGCTCTTTTAACTTGCCATAATTTTATACGTTCTACTCGCCAGACTGACGCATCTGTAGATCTATGTCGCACATGACCAAACCATCGTAGACGGTTTTATCTCATCTTCTCTTCTATAGAGGCTACACCTATCTTAGTACGAATATCCTCATTTCTCACCTTATCTCCTCTCGTGTTACCACACATCCAATGAAGCATGCGCATCTCTGCTACACTCATCTTCTGCGCATGATATCTCTTTATAGCCCAACATTCTGTGCCATATAACAAAGCTAGCCTAATAGCAGTTCGGTAAAACTTTCCCTTCACCCATAACGGAATATTACGATCACATAAAACTCCTGTTGCCTCCTCCATTTCAACCAACTTGCTTGAATCCTATGGTTGACATCATTATTGATCTCCCCATCCTTTTGGATAATATAACCCAAGTATTTAAAATGACTGCTCATCGGTATTTTTTTAACCATCTAGTGTCACAATACTATAATCTCGGATTCCCTATTTACTGAATTTACACTCCGTATACTCTGTTTTGGTCATACTTAATCTAAACCTCGAGATTCTAGAGTTTGCCTCCATAACTCCAATTTTGTATTTACCTTAACTCTCGTTTCATCGACTAGGACAATATCATCAGCAAATAGCATACATCACGGTATCTCATCCTGAATAGCTCTAGTAAGCTTACCATCACTATGGCAAATAAGAATGGACTCAATGCAGATCCTTGATGTAATTCAATTGTGATAGAAAAATCACTTGTTATGCCTCCACAAGTTCTGACATTTGCCACTATTCCATCGTACATGTCCCTGATTATGTCAATATATTTGATGGGGACTTCTTTTTTCATCAATGTCCACCATAATATCTATCTTAGCACCTTATCATAAGCTTTTCTAAATCATAAACACCATATGCAAATTTCTCTTCCCCTCTCGAAATCACTCTATAAGTTGAAGCAAATGAATAGCCTCTGTCGTCGATCACCCCGCATGAACCCAAACTGGTTCTCTGATATTTTAACATTCCGCCTTAACATGTATTCAATTATCCTTTCCCAAAACTTCATGGTGTGACACATGAGTTTTATTTCACGATAGTTTGAACAACTCTAGATATCACCTTTGTTCTTATAAAGAGGTACTATGGTACTCTTCCTCCACTTATTTGGCATCTTTTTTAGTTAACCAGATCTTATTAAAGAGGTTTGTCAGCCATCTCATGCCCACCTCTCCTAAGTATCTCTATACCTCAATAGGAATTCCATCCGGCCCAACAGCTTTCTTTGACTTCATACTCTTCTAGGCCTCTTTAACTTCAGATTCGCTAATTCTGCGCATATAATTGCGGTTCATATCCTGGTACTGAATGGTAAGGTCATCCAAATCTTGAGTAGAATTATCATTGAACAATTTGTCAAAATACTCTCTCCATCTTTCTTTGATTTCTTCATCTCGAACTAAAACCTTCTGATCCTCATCTTTGACACACCTCACAGTACATAAGTCTCTAGTCTTTCTCTCCCTTCTTTGAGTAATTCTATATATATTCTTTTCAACCTCTTTGGTGTCCAACTTCTTATACACTTCTTTGTACAGTTTAGCTCTTGCATTCTGAACAGCTTTCTTAGCCTCCTTCTTGGCTAGCTTATACTCTCCAAACTCACCCCATCACATTTTTTCTTCAAATCTTCGTAAGAGTTTCGTTTGATCTTAGGGTTTGTTTGGATGCAAGGAAGTGGGCGGAAGTAAGGAACTGGGGAAGTATAATTGCTCATTTCCCTATCTATCCAAACACCGGAAAAGGAAAATAAGAAAACCTTTTTCCCTTTTTCATCTCTCTTTTACACAACCATTTCCTCACTTCCAGAGTGCTACAGTTAATTTTGTGGTCATGTAAATCTCATTTATAATAAGTTGTAGCATAAAACAGTTAAATTTTTTGGTCATGTAAATCTCACTTGCATTCTAATTATAATCTATTTTTTTATTTTTCTTAATTAATTTTTATTTTAATATTATTTTGCGGTCAACTTTGTGGTCAACTTTTCCACTTCCACTTTCCATTACCATCCAAACACCGGAAAAGACAAACATTTTCCAAACCACACTTCCCAACACCATCCAAACACCAGAAAACTTAGTACTCAATTCCCTTTTTCCTAAAGGAAATAAATCTTCCTTCCTACTTCCTCACTTCACACCAATTCCTTAAATCCAACAGGCCCTTAATGGCAGCTTTTACCTCTTCATTCCACCATGATGTATCCTTACATGGTGGAGCACCAACCCGTGACTCACCAAGTACATCTGTAACTACTCTTTTAATGCAGCTAGCAATTTTGTTCCATGTTGTATTGGGATCATCTAGGGCTTTCTAATCTGCTTCATGTACTACTCGATTTATAAAAACTCTTTGGTTACCTTCTATTAGTTGCCACCACTTAATCTTAGGATCTAACTTACGTTTAATCTTTCTAAATCTCTTTCTAATCCGAATATCTAAAATTAAGAGTCTATGTTGGGTTACTACACTCTCACCGGGTACTACCTTACAATTCATACAACAACCTCTATCTACTTTCCTAGTTAAAAAGAATCTATTTGGTTCGCACTTGATCCACCTCTATCTCCAACTCAAATCCCTAATTTTCGAAAAGTCAGTCCGCATCCCAAGATTCTCGATAAACTGAATCAGTAAAATATCAATTGTCGTCATACGATCTCAGTCACCATGGAGCCAACATTCGAGGAGACGCAAATTACAAGTTTCAAAGATTCTAATCGATTGACAGACCAGTTGTCCACCGCCATACGATCTCCAAGTGCATCCAAAAGATTCACATTTATGATCCAAATCCTCGCCAGCTCACATACATCAAGGAAAAGTCAAGGCATTAAAAATTCCTACCAACTCCGCTCTTTCGACTTTTCTTCCGCAGGCTCCGGCAAGCAAAAAAGTGAGGGCATCTGTAGTGGTCCAAAATTGACCCTCATCTAGATGGTGACGCATGTCCAAGCAATCGAGCACCCCCTTCGAGACTTTCACCTCATTCAATCCATCTGTCAGCTTACGCAACTTCAAATCCTCCCAAAGCCCGTCTTTCGTCCAGAAGATAGATCATCCCGAAAGATTCTGTTACTCAGACATCCCGGATCTCCCTCCATTCCGAAACTCCGAAGCCCCTCAATCCGAGCCCCAGCGACAGATCATCCCCAATTTCTACAGTCAGTTACACAACAAGATCTTTTTCACATTCATAACGTGTAATACCCTTTAACACGGGCAGTTATGGATAGTGGTGGATTCCTCGGCATGCAATTCCAATAAGTTAGCACCACTAAATGTTGTTGTTACAATGTGCAAAACATGCAGATCTCACCCATGATCATCGGCATCCAATACAATAGCTCAGTGGAAAATAAATTGACCACTCCCCTAACGAGAAAGAGGGTCGAACCCTGAAAAACCGAACTATGTACACTCCTTCCAAATCACTGTAATTCCTGTAATTAGAGAATTATAGTAAAGTTCCTCCTCCCTCCGGTGGCTTTCCCCAGTTAAGGGTTTACACATAAAAATCTTGTCTCACCTTTTTTGTGTTGTGTTTTACTTGCACGCATTTCACCCCAACTATCTAATCTCGCTTGTGATGTGGATCGACCGTCCAATCGCTCGTGACGGAAAATCTCCACCACCAAATAAGATTGAGTACCTCTCTGAAAACATGAATCAAGACAGCTATTATTTCATCCAAAGAATGCAATGCAATACCACCAGATGATCGGTAATACTTCATTTGGTTGTTCTTGACACGAAGGCTGATCTTTCATTACAAATTTTCCTTAACAGCCTTCAAATTCTGTAAGTTCTCACCATATCATTGCATTAAGTTAATGAATGGCAGAATGTTATGCCCTTTAACTCAGATAAGACTTTTAGAAATACTAAAATTCTTTTAGCCATAATTTCATCATATTTCCTCTTCAATTCTGTTTCGATTGAACTTCAAGTTGATTTGACTAAAATATCCAAGCCAGAACACAACCTCAAGTTGATTTGACTAAAATAGCCCAGCCATAATTTCATCATAGTCAAAATGCTGAAAATATTGGCTCTAAAACCATACCAGGTCTCATATCATATATACATGACAAGAAGTACGTGTACCAAAGTTCAATGTAAAGCTTCTGAGAATTAATGCACTAAATCATTTTAGAATCTTTTTCCATGCTTCTCAAAATCCAATACTGGGGCAACTTCAACTCAAAGCTCACAGTACACAGCTCAAAGCTAAAACCTCAAGCAAAACCCACATAAAATCAGTTCCACCGACAATCTACTCCCATTAACCCAAAGGAGGACAAAAAAACCCAAATCAACCTAAGAGATCTCTAACCCCTACTCAAAGATTAAAGAAAACACGTTTTGATTCATGACTTAATTCACAAGCAAACAGGAGCAATATCTCAATTAAGTAACTGAGAAAGAATGTGAGTAAGAGAGACGGGCGTACCTCAAGAAGCTCCTCCTTTGCCTCCAGCTGCGGTCCAGATCAAGATCAAAATGGTGATGAGATTTGTGCTTAAAAAAAGAGAAGCTTGCAGCGATTCTTGAGAGAGCACAGAGACTTGGATCATTTACCTCGCTTAGAAAAACTCCATAATTGCCGTTCTGTTTTCTTCGTGGAGAGCGGCAGAGAGAGCCGAGCATAGAAATTCTTTTATAGCGCGATGGTTGTTGTTGGATTTTTGGTCTTTAGTTCTTGTTGCTTTTTTCGCGAAAAGAGAAAAAATAAAAGAAGAAAGAAGAAAGAATAAAAAAGAAATGGGAAAAACGACAGTGGGAAGAGCCAAAGGCCCCGGCCCCCGCCAGCAGGTGGGCCCCGCGTGAGCATCCCTGTCGTTGGGCTCGTCAACTTGGGTTGGGCCCACAAGGGGCCTGGGTTGCGTCATGCGTCGCCCTTTTTTCTTTGGGATCCCCACCGTAGGGTTCCCAATGAGTCTCGACGATGGCCCAATTATTTATTTCTTTTTAATAGAGTTAATTTTTAGGGACCCAACTGTCATCTCCCTGGAACTATACCCACTTACTCACCGTTATTGCACCATTCTTCTATTAGAAAGAGCTATAGTTTACACGTGTTTGATTATCGGGTTACAGCGGCCAGAGAAAGTTGAAAACTTTTTTGTTGTTTTGAATCGAAAACAGAAAATGAAAAACTCTTTGTTCTTTTTTCTTTATCTTTTGCATCTCTTTTTACGTTGTTATCTTCTCACTTTCAGAACACTATAGTTAATTTTGTGGTCATGTAAATTTCATTTGTAATAAGTTGTAACTTAAAACAATTAACTTTCATGTCATGTAAATCTCACGTGCAATGTAATTACAGTTCTAAAACATTACTTTAGAATTAATTTTTAATTTAATATTATTTTATAGTCAACTTTGTGGTCAACTTTTTCAATTTCACTTCCACGTTACTGACCGAACATTAAAAAACCACAATATACTTTTTCACTTACACTTTTGTATTACAATCAAAACTGAAAATGAGAATTACACAAATCTTAATTTTTTACTACATTTTCACATTTCTTATCATCATTTCTCACTTATATATTTCTCTCTCACTTTTATCAAATCAAACATGCCCTACGGGGCCTACACACACGTTTTCCTTCAAAGCAAAAACTTTTGCAAGAGATGAAAACAATGCGAGGACCTATCCACAGTGATGAGATTGAAAGAGAGATCTTGCTTTGCTTAGAGGTTTGTTTTATCGAAAAAAGCATGATAGAGGGGACTATACATATACTTTTTCCGACAAAGCAAAAACTTTGCCCTAACCCTACAGAGTCTATTTAAAGTAGTAAAATTTTTGTCATGCAGCCATCAATTATTTGAACCCAAAGTTTTGGGGGCACACCAAAAAAAAATGAATGATAATTGCCCTGCAACTGCAAGCTATATATATTGCAGGATTCCGTTGACAGCGCACGTCATTGTTCAATGGGTTGGGCCGCCCTGTGTGTAGGATTTATAAACAAAGGTCCATTGGTTACATATAGGTACAAAATACAAATTAGACTAGCACCAGGCCTAGGTTAGTGAGGCCCAATAAAAGATGCCCTCTGTCTAGATTTCCTCTCGATAAATTTTTATACATATATATACACACACTCATAGAGAGACTTGTATAGTTCTAGAAGGATTCGAACCTGAATCCTTCCCATCAAATTCCGACATTCAAATACAAGATCCTCTCTTAAAGTTGATCTATATTATTTAAAATAACTAAAAATAAAAATCAAGTATTTTAAATACGTTTTAATCATCTGAGTTGGTTAGATAAAAGAATTAAAAAGGAAGAAATTGCTGAACTAGGGCGACAGTCGTGTAGAAGCATTGCCTAAAAGATAGATGGTCGATCTCTCGTCCGGCCCAAGAATGACCTCCTCTCCTAGCGATAAAAATTCCCCTGTAGATCACCAGCATCCAATTCCAGACGAAGAGTTAGGTCTCTGCTCAATGAAAATGCGTTACTCGTATGCAATAGAATTCCTCAGAGAAATCACTAAAAATTGAAACAGAATTTTGTAAGAAGAATTTTGAAGGAGGGAGACAGAATTCTAAAGAATATTTTGTGCGGTACACTGACTGAACTGCGAGAAGCTATTATAGATTCTCAGAGTTCAGCAGTTGTAACAGACTCGCTTCAAATCTGTACACGATCATGCAGTTCGCGAGCAGATTCGGAGAGAGGGTCAAAACTGAACAGAAAAATTCACGAAAATTAAAACAGAATTTATAAATAAAAATTATATAGAAAATTGGGAAAAAAGTTTCAGTTTCAAGAGCCTCCTAAATCGAACTGCATTCGTGTCTGTAGGTCGTGCGAGGACACCACCTGCCCCTGGCCTGGTTCGGTGAGTGTGCGCGCGTATGGCAATGTAACCCCATGACCCAACACTCATACAATAAATATGAGAAGAGTTGTTATATATACTACAAAACCTCTCATCTCTTATCCAACATGACACTAAACCAAAGTGAAATAAGTGAGAAACCTAAATTTTCCCTCTAACTCAAAACACATTCAGCAGAGGGGTCGTTGAGAAGATAGTGAGGGATGTGATGGAGGGGAGGAGAAGGGCGAGGAGGGCCGTTGGCCAGATGGCGGCCAGAGGCGAGGGCGAGCGTGGATGAACGGGGGTCTTCCTGGTTGAACTTGCAAGACTTGATTCAACATATCAAGTCCTTGAGTTCAAACAAATCAACTCAAGCAACAGCATTGTACAAGGCTAGTTTGTTCTCCAAGAATTTCATTACATAGAATTTGATTTATTTTTTTTTTTTTGTCCCCATTAAAGCATGAGATTAAGCACACGGATACGCATCACAATGTTACAAGCAACAGACATGACACTTCAATACACACCATCACACACTCAAGAACGAGTAAAGCCCACATGATGTTGGTGCATGACTCGTAAGCTCTAGCCAGAAATCTCAATGGCCTTCACTTCGGGCTTCTTGACCTCCTCCTGGGGACAGTCACAGTCAGCACGCCGTTCTCCATCACGGCCTTCACATGATCCAGCTTCGCTTTCTCAGGCAGCCTGAATCGCCTGATGAACTTGCCCCAGCTCCTCTCGACGCGGTGCCACTTGTCTCCCTCCTCCTCCTTCTCCTTCTTCTTTCTCCGCTGATTTGCAGGACTCTCCCCTCCTCAACCTCGACCTTCACCTCTTCCTTCTTGAGGCCGGGAGGTCGGCCTTGAAGACATGGGCCTCGGGGTTTCCTTCCAGTCGACATGCACGTTGGTGAATGCGGATGTTTCGTCAAGGGAGCTCAGAGGGCTCCAGATATCACCAAGCAGGGAAGGAATGAGCGACATTTTTCTGTGCGAGCAAAGGGATTGTTGAAAACAGAGCTTGAATTCAATTGAATGTTTGTGATTACAGGAAGTTCTGATGCGAGTTTTGGAGCTGCAATGGCGAGTTTTTATAGAGAGTGGAGATGAAGGTCTTGAAGCTTCGGGCTCTCGCTAAAGGGCTACGTGATTCTTCTACCATTTTCTGTGAACACAATAGTCATGGAAGAGCGTCGGAGTCTGCCAGTAGAATTCCAGAAACTGGTGGAAGTGGAAGTCTTTTTGGCAGAGAGGAGAAATCCATGGGCCACCTCTGTGATTTTGGAGTTACAATGAAGCCCAACAGTCCAAGTCTAGGCCTTATTCGAAGGCAACTAAGAACTCAGTATTTTAAAAACAGGCCGGCCCGCGGCCTATAAATCCATCAATTGAATATTTTTAATTGAAATCTCAGTGATAAAATGAGAAATTTAAATTATGAGAGTTTCTTCATTTAAAATAGAGCACGGTCTTATTTTTTGTACTAAGGAACCAAGGAAGCGGTTGCTTTCTTTGAGCCTCGACAATTGTATGTCGACTTCTCATGGAATCGCAATGGAAGAAGGAATGAGGCTTGCTCTACGATAGATAGTTGGCATGGTGTTTATGAAGAAACTCTCCCTGATATCGAACTCTTTTTATAAGCTCCAAAATTCACAGATCCAACTATGCATTTGGACAAATGTGTGCACATAAAACTATGAATGAATTTGCCTTCTTGCATCTTATGAAAATCTTGTGCTTAAAATCTTACCTTTCGATGAATGAATTTTAAGATTGTATTTGCGAAAGTTTACCATACAAGTGTGGTTCATAGCATATAGCTTTGAGACACATTGGACCTAGTTGTTCCGATTGTTAACATGTATATACTGAAATTTGGTACGAGTTATGCAAGGAAAAGAAAAACAAAATTATCATACATTGTATCCATCATTGCCAGCATTAACAATTAATCGTATTTGTGCATAGGGGATGGTAATGGGATTTTGCGTACGTTCAAAAAAGAAGACTTGACCACGTCCAACTCTAGCTAAATCCCCGTTTTGCGTACGTTTTGTGCTCGTACAAATTCCCCAATGAAAAACTCAGCCTCTCAATCTCCCGCGTAGTACAGTAATCTTGGATAGTGTACTTCACGCACAAACTCTCTCGTACACTCCGCTTCCCATCGCTCTCACTCTCAATTTCATTGCCGTCTCGTTTCCTCGATATATGCTCGCTCCCCCATTGTACTTTAAACAACAAACAAGAAGGGAGAGAGAGAGAGAGCTCACAAGAGAGATGACAACGGGAGCTGGTGATGGGATGATGATGATGATGCCCCACCCTCATCGGCCATGCCCATGCCATCGGGCGGCGGCGGCGATCACATGGGCATGGGAAGATGATGATGCACATGACCTTCTTCTGGGGTCACAGGGTCGAGATCCTCTTCTCCGGCTGCCCGGGGACCACGGGGTCGGCATGTACCTCCTCGCTCTCCTCGTCGTCTTCGTCGCCTCCGTGCTCGTTGAGGTCTTCACCTACGTCCCGCACTCGATGATGATGAGTGGCCGGCAGGGGCCGCGGGTGTCCAAATGGAAGGGCTGGTTCTGACGGCGCTCGCCGCGGTGAGGACGGGGCTGTCCTACGTGGTCATGCTGGCAGTCATGTCGTTCAACGTTGGAGTGCTGATCGTTGCGATCGCCGGGCACGCGCTCGGGTTCTTCGTGTTTGGGTGTGGGATCTTTAAGTGGTCGCCGAGGACCGACGGCGTTCAGGCCAGTGACCACCAGGCCGCGGTTCTTCCTTCAAAATGTTAGAATGAAAAGCTCTTTCCTCTCTCTCTCTCTCTCTCTTCTCTGTTAAGAGTACTGTTCAATAAATTCCGGTGAAAATTTGCTGTCCTTGATCTCTTTCTCGCTTGAAAATTGCAATTTTCAAGAGTATTAAATATAAAGATAGACGGTATGTTGAGTTTATATGATCTTTTTTATTTTTATTTTAAGAATAAATGGTGAACGAAAAAGGTGTGTTTGGTTGCAAGGAAGTGGGAGAAAGTAAGGAAACGGTGAAGTATAATTGCTCGCTTCCTGATACCGAAAAAAAAAAATAAGAAAATCTCTTTTCCTTTTCTCTTTTCCTCTTTTACACAATCATACACTTAATTTTGTGGTCATATAAATCTCATTTGTAATAAGTTGTAGCACAATTTGATCATGTAAATCTCACTTGCATTCTAATTATAGTCCATATTTTATTTTTCTTAATTAATTTCTATTTTAATATTATTTTGCGGTCAACTTTGTGGCACGTTATCATCCAAACACCGAAAAAGATATAACATTTTTCAAACCACAGTTC
The DNA here is from genome assembly GCA_038442645.1 of Agave tequilana. Lineage (NCBI taxonomy): Eukaryota > Viridiplantae > Streptophyta > Magnoliopsida > Asparagales > Asparagaceae > Agave > Agave tequilana. Next base: position 205,041 of record JAVJIF010008363.1, on the reverse strand, counting down.
CCAACAACATCCAACACCGAAAAACTTACTACTAATTACCAAGTTCCAAAAAGAACTATTATTACTTTCTTACTTCTTCACTTTCTCACTTCCACCCTTAACCAAACAGGCCACAGAAACTTTCAACGAAAACGAAATGATGTTAATTGGCAGAAAACCAGTTTTAATGAGCACGGCATCAAGCAGAAAAAAGAAAAAGTTGCGTTGACGGAGAAATCAAATTCGACCAGATGCATTGATTTGGGTTTCTCGGAAAAGTAGTGGAATCTGAAAACAATTTATGCTCCAGTAATAATAGAAGTTTCCACGCTCTATTGTGTAATCACACTTGCAGACACCATGAAAAATAAAACTGCTGACATGTTCGGCTGCCTTCTCATCACAGCTAAGGATTTTATACTACGAACAGCTACGGACATATCATTTAGCTGCAAGTATCCAAAGATACACTGATCTATATGAGGTGTCGGCAACTCACAAGTCAATTCAGGAAAGCGAAGGTCACACAGGTTCGGTTTATGTGTGTGAGTGACACACACATACAATAAGAGGACCAATCTCGTGTTGACACATGGATTGGATCTTTTTATAATATGTTATGTGTGTAGGCCGTCCTCTGATTGTATGTGTGTGTGACTCACACACATGAACCGAACCCAGGTCACACTTGGTACAATGAATAAACTCTCGTCCATCTCTACCATCACATCGCATCACATCACAGAACCTTGCATCTGTTCAATCCAAGTGCCGTGAAGACTCTTCTACTTCACGATCAAGCGATTCTTCTCGATCTTCTTGTTTTGTTCCCCTCTCGCGGCTAGCTGACCAACTGTTATGGCTTTGCTGGTCAGGACCCTCGTCTTCTCCCGTTTCCGTTCCCACTGGGGAAATTTCTCCAGGTTTCTTATCAAATATTCATTTGAACTGCTTTCTAGCCTTCTTTTCTACTTGCTGCTCTCGCAAAGGAAAAGTTCATGAGTATCTGCATACACTGTAGGATTGGAGAGTAAAGTAGGTTGTCGTAACTGACCTGCTCCTTTTTCTTTAGCTTGAGAAGAGCAGCAGTTGCATCAGGTTCTGAAGATTTGTCATTGCTTATCATCTGTTTATGACAAGTGCGAGAACACAGTTTAATCATGGCTGCAGTCAGTTTCCAGAATAATTACATGGTAAATGGTTTATACCAAAATGATGAACACCTTGTTAAAATTATTCCTTGCTTCATCGAAAACAACTAGTTAAAATTATTCCTTGCTTTAACATGTAGGACATGCAACGTGGATATAAAGCTCTGACATGTACCGGGTTCGCATCCAATACCTGTCCAAATTCAGAAGGCACAGAAAAATGTAAAATAAACCATCAAAATGATTCCACAAGACGGGCACTGGCAAAAGGGTTCACAGAGAAAAAAAATCAACTGAAGATGGGAATAAACAGAAGCCTTTTGCCCAAAATTTTGGGAACAGAGATGTTACATGCACCTAATATATTCAATAACAATAGATACTGAAGGTACATTCTCATAATATAAACACTACCTTATTACCTGTGTCGATTGATTTCCTATGTTCACCCATTTCTGTAATCAGGCTGCCACGTATAAGTACAATGCATTCCGCGAGCATTGCAAACAAAAGAATAAATGTTAAAATCAATATTAATACACTAAAGGAAGCTTTACATCACACATTAGCTTCTTTGTACCAAATATAGCAGTCAACTGATTGGCAGCCGAGGCAGATTGAATCAGAATCGAGAATGGTGTCAGGTATAATAAAACCACCACAGTAACTAAACTACCTTGAGACCGAAAGCACACAATTAGTTTTTCTTAACAGTTTATGCAAATACACTTACTCTTGAATTCAAAAAGATTTTGCCTTTCTCATCATCCTGCGGATTTACCTGATTATATTCCCGAAGCACCTGGTGAAGTAACTGCTATAGTAAATTATAAAACCCAAACAACATCCTTCATTGATAAAACATCTTGCATATTTACTAAGCAATTACTTCGAAGTTATCATTTTATTCTGTATGGTTCTTGAAAATTTTGCACTTTCAACTTAGATTTCCACAAAATAGCTTGGGATGTGAACCACATCTACAAAAGAAGTCAAAGAAATCATGCCTTCTCATACTTTGCCTTAGCAAGTTCATACTTTCCCTCTTTGAATAACTTGTTACCCTGAAAAGCAAAGCTCACAGTATCATAAATCCTTCCAATGGAAGGCGATTCACTATTTTTAACGCATTCTTTGACAATTTTTTATTTTTAACTTCTACTTTCACAGCACAATGGGCAATAACATAAGAATATAAGGTTCAAATAGTAGAATTCATACAGAAATGACATGACAAGATCACAAAAGCATGGTTTAAAATCTCAGTATTGGCATTAGCCATTGGTTTTTAAGTCAAAATGAATAGTTTTTAAGAGTACCTAATCGTTTCCATGAGCACATGATTCAAAATCAGATCCTGACTGTTCCGATATCAGAAGCAGCAAGCTTGACAGTTTCATACTCACTCTGTATTGATCAAGGAATGCCATTGTTTTGAAAGCCCCGATCAGTGTGATACAAGCAAGGTAGTGCACAGTTTTTGCCTAACTTATGTCAATAAAGCTCAAAATTGTGATGTATACAGTGTAAATTCATGCTCTGATTCATGTTTTTCCACATTGAAAAATATAGTTCAGATGCTTCATTCTCGCTACAACCAACTGATTGAGGGCTATCACCAACTGTAACACCAACAAGAACCATCTTTCATCTCTGAAGCACGGAAACGCTCATTTGAGCGCCGTGTCCATGTAGGCCATGGACACGTGCCCGAGGATGTGTCCGACACGGTTTGACTGTGTCCGATACGAGTCAACTCATTTGACTTGCTGGACATGGTCAAACCGAGTCCAGACACGGCATCGACTCGGCCGAGTCGGTTATTGGATAGGGAGCACTGTCGCCAATCCGACTCAACCCGTTATTTATAATATCCTAAATTTCCAAATCGATCCCAAATCTCTCTCTCTCTGATCCAACAAGAAGAACTGAACCTTGGTCGGTGGTCTCTTCATCGTCCTCGTGGTGGTGAATCGTCGTCCTCGTGGTCGATCTGCTCTCTCTCGATCGGTTGTGGATCATCGTTGTCGGTGGTGGATCGTCGTTGTCGTGGTGGTCAGTGGTCTCGTCGTCCTCGTCCTTGGTCTCGTCATCCTTGATCCAAAGAGAGGTAAGCTCTCTCCTCTCTCTCTCTCTCTCTCTCTCTCTCTCTCTCTCTCTCTCTCTCGATCTGATATCATCGTCTTCATCATCAATCCAGACCTGAGAGATCTCAAAGTCATTGTCGTCCAAATTAGTCGAAGTCATCGCCGTCGTCAATCCTCTCGAAGTCGCCACCGTCAGGTAATTTTACCCCACTATCCATCTCTCTCTCTCTCTCTCTCTTCCCCCTCTCTATGTCTCTCTTTGCTCTCTCACCCTCCATCTTGCTCTCTCTGCTCTCCCTATGGAGAGCAGAGAGAGAAGAGATTGAGAGAGAGGAAGCAGAGAGAGTAGAGATAGGATTTTAATTTGTGGATGATATTAATTTAATTATTATGTGGATGATATTAATTCAAAATTTATCTACATATAATAATAATAATAAATAATGCTTGTCGCGTCCTCATATCCTATTTATCTATACATAATAATAATAAATAATATGTGGAAGAGAGGGTCTCTCAAATTAGTCTCATGGGATGGCTCATCAACTAATGAATTGTCATGATTAAAATTATGACCTTTATAATCAATTAGATTTTTAATATTGAATGTAAAACTGATACTTAAATCTTGCGGAAGATGAATAAAATAAGCATTATCAATTAGCTTCTTTAAAATTTAAAACGGATCAATACTACAAGCATGCAAAATACATCACCAACATTAAAAATTTAAATTGTTCCCTATTGTCAATTCGTAACTTGTAATTGGTATTCCTTTGAACCATCTTATTATTGACTTTCTTATGTAATTTGTGCACGCGAACTGATGCAAATGATGATGCAGACTCATGAGAACTCTTACTGGACTCCAATTTATGTACCATACAGACTCATTGATGACTTTAATTTGACAATAAATTTGGGGTTGAAAGACAGTGAAAAACTTAGACTTGGTACCTAACATGTGCCTCGTGATTCCCAAAAATAGAGATGAAACTCGATAGGGATAAGACTCAGTTGTTGAACTCCTATGGTCATGGAGTTAATCCAGACAATTTGTTCGGGTGGGGATGAGGTAAAACCTCTAATATAAGATTTTCGATGATATTGTGTTGATGTATTTTCACTGTCTACATTCACCTTACAATTTTTATCTCTAATTTTGATGAACGTGTGAAAGATTATAATTTATTCAATTATCATTTTCAACTGGTTGTGAGGGGACCCGCCTGACGACAGACACGTAGGTCGACGACGTTGACCTAATATAGCTGAGACCAATATCATCTTCTGTAATCTCTTTGTCAGTGTCAAAATTTACTTCTCCTAGTTGAAATGTTAATTTGTCTGAATTAGGCTCAATAGTATGTGGGGTGTCACATATCGGTGGTAGTTTGTTCAAGAAATCTTCTAAGATGATATCACTAATCCTCACGGAAGGACTTTAGGAGGGACAATACTATCAGACTCTGCGGCTACAATGAGAACTCCGTTAACAATGATAATTTTAACAAGGCTGGTGCAACCAACAGCTAGATGTTCATATTGATACGGACATCAAGCCACGTATACGACACGTGTACCACTGATGAAGAAGACGTCTCGTTTCAATTTTCAAGTAGTAAAACTCTACGTAATTTTAGTTTTTTTTTTACTTTGAGTTTCTTTATTTTAGAGTTATAATTCTATTTTAATTAGAAGTTTTAATTTGAATTGTATTCAATTTTGTAAAAACCTATAAAAGACCGCTTGTATCAAACAATAAGTAATGTATTATTATAATGAAAGTTCTTCTCAAATTTGTGTGTATTGTGATCTCTTTCAAATTTCTATCTGTAAGTGTGAAGTCGTATAAAAACCTAGTTTAGGTGTGTGTGAATCCAGACTAGCTTATGCCCTTCTCCTCTTTTTCTCTTTTCCAATCCTACTTTCTCTCTCCTAAAAAAAACTTTTTTTCTCTAAAAAAATATCTCTTATAATTCTCTATAAAAATCTTTCAGAAAATCCCAGAAAAATAAAAAAATTATTGTTCAAAATCTCTCGAAGAAAACACTGATACAGCGCTGACCTGACCGCTGCAGTAAAAATAGACCCGATAAGTGTTCAAAGCTGTTTTCAACTTGTATCTCTCTTATCCAGAGTCCAAATCATGCACTATTTGAAGCGTTAGATTCGTGAAAGCCAGATTACACATTTACCATCATCACAGGACATTGTGATCGACGTAAACTTCAATAGGTATGTTTCTAACTCATATCAGTTATTTTGAGTCTGATAATTAATCAATGATATTTTATCGATTTAACTATTTTCACAAACATGAGATTGAGCGTATCTGTTTGTTTTTTTAATTCAGTAGCTATAATCTTGATCATATAATCTTTTGCTGCATAATATATCACTTTTAATTGATTCACGATTGAAATAGAATTTTACTTGTGCATGATAATTTGATAAACAATTTGCTAATATTATTAGTTTTAATCATTTTCTACCAACGATCGTTTCATATTGGTGAAGCGTGATTGGATGTTTTTGTTGTTGATTTTCACACACACGACACCGTTCACATCACATACCCTTGACACTTATTGCATTTAGCAAGAGGGTTAATATTGAGAATTCTCTTTTTGGGACTTTATTTCTGGTACCTATTTTGATGTTCTTGTCCTTAATATCATTCCTTAGTGAGGAGTTTTGGCACTAGACCTATGCGTTTGGGTAATGCTACCAGACTCTTCCACCACTTCTTTATCTGTGGGGGTCAAACAGGAAGCAACCATGTTCAGTTTTTTATTTCAAGTACTCATAGTTTGGATAATGTTATCAAGCGTAGCTGATATGGTGACAAACCCTGTGGCAAGTTGAGCCTCTGTGACGGATCCATCGGGATGATGGGGAATTGACTAGACTCTCTTAAAGATGAGATCATAATGAGAAGATATGACTCTAAACTAATTTTTTAATTTAAATTCTAAATACAAGAAAGCAATAAAATTTCTAGTAAGTGCCTAAATGATACAAATCATACCCTATGTGTGCTCTGATATCAAAAAGATGTGAAATGTGTGTGTCGGTAGAAACAATTGATAAAATAACTCAAAGTAACATCTCACAGACAAGAAGATCGTTGGTAGAAAAATATTTATAGCAATTAATATCAGCTTTATGTTTTTAAGTATGCAAGTACTAAATCCACATCAAAACATGAAAATAATAAATGTTATATGCTATGCAGGTAATTAGATTCGACTATCAACAAAGAAGCTAATGGAATTATAAGACAATCCAGATTCACATGCTCACAAGTGAGTAGATCAATGTTTATAACAAACTAGAAGTGTAATTTTAAACTTTTAAATAAATATTCATGATTTGAAATGTACCTCAATAACCTGTTTGATTTCATTTGTCTGCTTTGAATTTTTATGAGTATATAACTCTGTTTGTCACAAATACAACACTTCAAAAATTGTGTGATTTGAACTCCGGATGAGTGAGTTATGACCCTAATAATGAGCTTACTAGTATAGAATTTTGCTCGCGCGAATCTGATTGTCGCTTGGCTGAAAGTCGGCAATAGACGTTTAGGACTGGGTCTCGTTGATAAGCACTGCTTGGACACGGGCGAGAGTGCTCGGGCTTCAGCAGTGAAGAGAAGATGACGTGAAGGGAAGACGAGCATCTCTTGAGGTTGTAATTACACAAAAGAGAGTTATCAACAATCAATTAGAACACGACATTACTTTTGAGAGAGGAGAAATAAATTTGTTTGTGAAGAGATATAGAGGGGAAGAGTATTATAGTAACCGATAAATCAATTAGGGCATCTCAATACTAATCGAGGCTTAATAAGACATTCTACCACTATTAGAAAGAGAATTAAAGATGCATAACGAACTCACAAATTGCAAATTTGTATCGATTATTCCTTAAAAAAAGTGAATACATGATGGCCCCTTTATAGGCAAGCAACATAGTACTCTCCTAGTTACAATCGAAGTAAAATTTAAAATCCTAAAAAAAAATATATATATAAAGAAACTAAAATTGTAAGAAATAATAAACTACTGATCCTAATACTACAATAACTACTGAATTCACATTGAGTAGACACATCTTCTGCAATGATGATAGACCCCACGCACACACAACCCCCCAACCCCACCCTAAAATATCCATCTCTCATTTTCTCCAAAGCTTACCATTGAGGTTGCCGCTTCACGTGAGAAACAACTGTAATTGTCACCAGGCATTCTTTATTGATTTACAGTTAAAAATGTGCTCTGCATTTGTCCAAGTGCATTTGATTTTGTGTGGCACATAAATACCAATTTTGGATCAGATTTTCTGGTAGTTACGGGTACAAAAGAAAAGCTTGCAGCATATGAAGGTAGCGTTGCACAAAAACGCGAGAAACTTGGTGGTAGTTATGGGTGCAAAAAAGGTTATACATCCAATTATACACAGCAACATAACTGCTAACAGTGGATATACATCCATCTCTAACGATGATCTTTAATAAAAACAAAAGGTGGTAAGAAATTTATCAATCCATAAAGACTAGTGCGGAAAACTACATCCATGCTCAGATCTTGTGGAGTGAACTACTACATCCAGTGTTCGGATAGTACAATGGTAAATAACCTATAAAACAATTAGAAAACAATCATTCACTAAGCAAAAAAAAGGAGAAATTTGGAGAAGCAATTAAGCGGAAGTAAGAAGAAAAACAAGAGCATGACACCGATCAACAATGTAGATTTGACATTTAGTAAAGTTGAAGACATAATAAGTTGTTGCATGATCCTCCAAATTCAACAATTATCACACAATAAGCAGCTCACTACTATTCGCAAAACTAGTTCAATAATGGCCACTGCACTACTTTCTTGTCCTCTCAATAAATAATTACAACTCAACAACAATTCTCCAGTTTAAGCACAAATGTCAGCACTATTGCACACTCTATCTGTAGGAAATTTAACTAGATTTAAAACATGCAACAAATATAAATCTTTAAAATCTAATCAACTACTTGTCCTAAGCACGCAACTGAAATACAGAATTAAAAAAAAAATAAAAGGCTAGCCTTGGGTGATTGTAGTCATGCAGACGCACTGCGTTGGAAGAAAGATGGTCGGTCTTTCGTTCAGACCTTAAAATGACCTCCTCTCCTAGCGGTAAAAACTATACTGGTAGTACACCAACACCCAACTCAGGACGATGAGTCAGGTCTCTACTCAGACGGAGTTTCGTTGCCCGTAAGTGAAAAACAGAAGCGTTGAGAATGCATAAAAATCCGAACGCAAGAACAGTTTTCCAGCAAAATATATTTAAGAAAGTTGTGGGAGGAAGAGGGCAGATAGATTTTTGTTTCATGTCAAAAAATGCGTGCAGAGATAAGGGTATTTATAGGCCTCTGCAGATCTTTCAGTTTGTAACAGCCCTGGAGAATCTGTGATCGTGCGAATGGTTACAACGTGCATATCTGATTCTCTTTGAACAGGTCTAACTTTAACCAAAAACTCTCAACAGAGTTAAAATAAAATTTAAATAAAAATGTAACAAGTCCAACAATCTCCTGAATCGTGTCCGCATGTCATCGGCGCGCGCCACCCGAAACCGACCCGTCGCGATTCGGCGTGCGCGCGCCTGTAGAGATGTGGACTCAACACTCGTAACAATAGGCATTAGAAGAGTTGTTTATATACTACTCAACCTTCCATCTCTTATTCAACGTGGGACTAAACTCAAACTCAAATAAGAGGGAAACTCAAGTTTTTACTTCAAAATTAAAACACATCCAACACTTTCCAATATTAAAATTTCTCAATTCCTACTGTGAAACAACAGAATTACCCGAACTCTTGAATATCAAGTAGAAAATTCAGTATCAGCAAAAAGTTAGCTAGCTATACCTGATCTCCTTCAATGGGCACCGCATCGCCGCCCCTTGTCTGAAGATGCTTTCATCAAACTCCCAGGTGCAACCTTTTTCCTCCTAAAAATCAGAACAAATCGCCAGCCCATCAGAATTGACTGCGATCGGTGATCACAAATAGAAACGTGATGAAATCGAAGAGTTACCTCTTCTCCTCCTCTTCAGATGGCTTCTTCTTCTTCGGGACGTACTCTCGCTGCTCGGCTTCCGCCACCGACATCGCCGCTCGTGATGGAATCGAATTCGCAGAGAATCTACCTAGAGAGAGAGAGAGAGGTCAGCTGTACGAAGAGAGCGAATTTGAAATCCTAGTTCGAGATTTTGGAGTGTGGTTTCGAGAACTGTAGGAGGGTGCGCGGGGAGGGGGGCGACGTTGCAGATTTCCGAGGGCCGGAGCATTTACAAATGGGCCGGGCCTGTAGATTGATAGCCCGTAATGTAAGGAGAGACTAATTATCAGCTCACTACACTTGAGAAATTGGGTTTGGCCCAGCTCATTAATAAATTGGCATTTTTCTTTCTCACGACAATAAAAGAACATCTCATCAAATTCTGAAAAGGGTTGTGACCGTGTTAAGAGCATCTTCAACGAGGGGTTGTATCTGCCATGTGTTTGTATAAAATGCAACGCAACCTCCTGCTGCTGCAGCTCTTACAATGAGGTTTAAAGGAGATGCTAAATTGGGATTTCCGGTGAGTCTTAGTCGGGAGATTCAAGTTTTTGCAACAAATCTCTTGTCAAAAATGTAAATCCGGCTCATGTGGGCTTTGCATGAAAGAGAAACCCAAAAAAAATACACGTGAAAAAAAGAATTAAACACGTGAAAAAATTATTTTCCCCGCCCACCGCCTTCCCTCTCCCTCCTCTTCGCCAGATCTTACAGCGAGGAGGGGGTGTGTGTGTGTGTGTGTGTGTGGGGGGGGGGGGGGGGGGGGGGGGGGGGGATGCGGGGGGGAAAGGGGGGGGCGATGGCGGTGAGGGAGGAGCCAGGGGAGAAAGTTAGGGGGGAGGCTGTTGGGGGGATGTCGGTGAGGCGGGGGGGCGGGGGGGGGGGGGGGGTGTTGTGCTCGGAGACAACAACCCTTAGAAGATCCAACCTGATCTCAATCACCAAGAACAATGAAAACAAACTAGAAGAACAGCCAACCGCAAAAACCAGATCTAACGAGGTTCGGCCAACTTGCCTACGTCCTCGGGGCAATTCACGGAGAGAGTTTTCTTTATGGAAGATGGATTACAATAGCTCTGAATCTCTATCAACACAAGAGAGTCCACAGCTATACTTTTTCTCAGCACTCTTAACCCTAGAAAATTACAACCAGGGCTTAAATACATAACTTCCCGAAACAACAGATTTCGCCCAAAACCCGACTGTCGGTCGACCGGCCGGTCGACCGACTCCCTCTTACGGTCGACCGAGCCGGTCGACCGAAACAAACAGAGAGTTGGGTTGCTTACAGAGACCCTTTCCGGTCGACCGGTCCGGTCGACCGACGCAACCAAGACCCTCTTCGGTCGACCGGTCCGGTTGACCGAAGAAACCTGGGAGCACCTGTGCACTTCGTGCACGTCGGTCGACCGGACCGGTCGACCGACCACTGTTTTTTCTGTTGCTGCTTCGTTTTTCCTGCCTGCTGTTCCGTCACCTTTCGTCGTAGACTCCTTGGCAGTCTTCAACAGCACCTGGCATGACTTCACTTCCTCTACTGTACTCTCTCCTCCAACAATTCTCCACCTCGGTGAAGATTGTTAAATCTGAGCCGAACACCGACTCGAAAGCGGCTGCACCAATCTGGTTGCCTACGTACCCCTTGCCCAAGGGATCAAGCCATCCGTAGTTCATCCACATGAGCTTCAGCAAGCTCAATTCACCTGAAGAATCTGGAGCAAGTCTTTGCAGTGTGCAAACTTTACTCCCGACACCACCTTTGTAAGCATATCGGCCGGATTCTCCGAAGTATGAATCTTCAATAAATTGATGTCATCTTCCTCCAGAATCTCCCGAACAAAGTGATACCTGACATCGATGTGCTTCGTCCTTGCGTGGTAGACTTGGTTCCTCGCCAAATAAATGGCACTCATACTGTCACAGTGTATCTTCAAGATCTCCTGTTCCACTCCCAAGTCATCTAGCAATCCCTGAAGCCAAATCGCCTCCTTCATGGCCTCGGTCAAGGCCATATACTCTGCCTCTGTAGTCGACAATGCGACTGTGGACTGAAGTGTGGAGCGCCAACTCACCGGTGCCTGCGAGAATGTGAATACATACCCCGTCGTCGACCGGCGTTTGTCAAGATCACCTGCATAGTCCGAATCACGTACCCTATGCATTCTTGCTTCCCAGTGTTGTCCTTCTCAAACACGAGGCCTACATCAACAGTACCCTTGATGTACCTCAGGATCCACTTCACTGCTTCCCAATGACCCTGACCTGGATCATGCATATATCTGCTAACCATGGAAACTGCCTGTGATAGATCCGGCCTTGTACACACCATTGCATACATCAAGCTTCCCACTGCATTGGCATATGGTACATGAGTCATATGTTCACGCTCCTGAACACTCCTTGGAGACATCTTCGCTGACAACTTGAAGTGCGGCGCCATTGGTGTACTTACAGTCTTTGTATCTTTTCCGATATTAAATCTCTGCAGTACCTTCTCCAGATAGCCATTCTGAGTCAAGCTAATCCTGCCAGCTTCTCTGTCCCTTGTGATCTCCATACCCAATACTTTCCTTGCTTCCCCCAGGTCCTTCATCTCGAACTCAGACGATAAAGTCTTCTTCAGAGAATCAATTGCAGATCTTGACCTAGAAGCAATTAGCATATCATCTACGTAAAGTAGTAGATAGACATACTCACCAGATGATAACTTGTTGTAGTACACACATGGATCATAATGGCTTCTTGTGTACTTCTTCCTGATGAAGCTGTCAAATCGCTTGTACCATTGTCTTGGAGACTGCTTCAAACCGTACAGTGATTTCTTCAGCTTGCATACTAACTCCTCTTTCCCTGCAGTTTTGTAACCTGTGGGCTGAGTCATGTAGATCTCCTCCTCAAGATCGCCGTGGAGAAAGGCGGTCTTCACATCAAGTTGGTCAAGGTCCAACTCATTCTGTGCCACCAAGGCCAATAGGATCCGAATAGACGAGTGTTTTACAACTGGGGAGAACACCTCGTTGTAGTCGATCCCTTCTCTCTGTGCGTAACCTTTAGCCACCAGCCTTGCCTTGTAGCGCACATTGTCTTCTTGGAGTGATCCCTGCTTCTTAGCAAATACCCACTTACACCCTATGGCTTTCTTCCCCTTGGGCAACTTGGTCAGTTCCCATGTGTTGTTCTTATAAAGAGACTGCATCTCTTCATTCATGGCCCCTTTCCATAACTCCGCTTCTGAACTGATTTCAGCTTCCCTAAAAGTAGATGGAATGGCTTCTTCAACAACTGGAAGTGCATGTGCAATCACCATGTCTGTAGTGAGCCAGCCAGGTCTCCTAGTATTCCTCCTTGGTCTTCCAACTGCAGTGGGATCTGAAACTGTATCCATAACCTGTTCCTGATCCTCTTCAACAACCTCAGCATCTTCTTCTGCAACTTGATCACCTCCCTGTGTCACCTCAAGAATGATCCTCACAGATACTGAGTCTTCTAGAGATGGTGGATCTGCATCACTCTCCACCTGCTGCAATAGCTCCTTGGTCTTCTTAGTCTCCACCTGCTGAGAGACTGTAGGCTTCATCATAGAGGCCTCATCAAAAGTGACATCTCTGCTGATTATGAATTTGTTGTCCTGTTGGTCCCAGATCTTGAACCCTTGGTTCCTTTCTTGAAGCCAACAAACACACCTTTCTTCGCTCTCGGATCCAATTTGTCTTCTTTTACGTGATAGTAGGCTGGACATCCAAATATCCTGAGCACATCATAATCTCCTGCAGCTTTACCCGACCAAGCTTCAAGGGGGGTCTTACCCCCTATTGCAGATGACGGCAACCTATTGACGAGATGGCATGCATACCCCAAAGCTTCAGCCCAGAACTTCTTGGTAATCCTGCATTTGACAATATGCACCGAACCTTCTCTAGCAAAGTTCGGTTCATTCTTTCAGCCACCCCATTCTGTTGCGGAGTTTCCCTTACTGTGAAGTGCCTCACTATGCCCTCATCAAGACATAGCTTCTGGAAAGGGTCTGACTTGTACTCTCCTCCGTTGTCAGAACGAAGGACCTTGACTTTTCTTCCTGTACTCCTTTCCTGATTAACCTTCCACTTCACAAACAATTCTAGGACTTCATTCTTGTGTCGCATGGTGTACACCCAGCACCGCCTAGAATAATCATCGATAAACGACACAAAGTAATGGGTTCCCCCTATTGATGCAGTCTTGTGGGTCCCCATACGTCCGTGTGAACATAATCAAGAATGCCTTCGGTGCAGTGTGAAGCTGTATCAAACTTCACCTTTGTCTTCTTGCCTATGATGCAATGTTCACACAGATCCAGTTTGCAGGTCTCTGCACCCTTCAGTAGCCCTTTCCTCACAAGAGCTTGCATAGATTTCTCCCCTGCATGTCCCAGCCTCATGTGCCATAGCCGGGTTAGATCTTCCTTCTGACTGGTCGAAGCTGCCACCTGCCCTGTCACTGTACTACCCTTCAAGTAATACAAATTATTCCTGCGGTTGGCCTTCAACACCACCATTGAGCCCTTTGTCATTTTAAGAACACCTTCTTTAATAGACACTCCGAGCCCTAATGATTCCAAAACACCCACTGAGATCAAGTTCCTCTTCAGCTGAGGGACATATCTCACTTCCTTCAGCTCCCTTACCATCCCGTCGAACATTCTGATAGGAATTGTGCCTACACCCTCCATGATGCATGGATGATCATCGCCCATGACGACCGAACATCCCTCCAGCTTCTCAAGACTAGTAAACCAATCTCGATTAGGGCATACATGATATGTAGCACCTGTGTCCAGGATCCACTCGTTTTCCCCCGAGTAACCTACAACAGGAGTAGTAACTGAAAACGAGAATACCGAAGAATCTGAATCTGAATCCTCTGCCTGTGATTTATTGCTAGCAGCTTTTGTCACTCTTGCCAGATTTGCCTCAGATTTTGATTCCTTCTTCTTCCCCTTGTACTTTGGACAGTCAACTTTCCAGTGCCAAACTCTTTGCAATACATGCACTGGTCTTTCTTAAGATCCCTTAAGCCCGGTCTTGACTTCGATCTTCCTCTCACCTCTTTGCCTTTCCTTGATGAGCTCCTGCCTCTTACCTCCAAAGCCTCTGCTGATGAACTAGATCTCCCAGAATGTTTCTCATTCTTCCTTTTCTCATAACTCATCAGTGCTGATGATATCTCATCATAGTCTAAGGTTTGCCTTCCATTTATGAATGTCATTGTAAATATTTCATACTCCTCCGGTGGAAGAGAGTTCAGAAGAATGACTGACTTGTCTTCCTCACTTATAATGGCATCCACATTTAGCAAATCCGTAAGAAGCTTTGTAAACCTGTTGAGGTGCTCATTTACTGTGCTTCCCCTCTGCATCCTGAACAAATACAGCTTGCTCTTAAGCTGCAGCCTTGACTCCACGCTCTTTGTCAGGTACTTCTTCTCGAGGGTATTCCACATATCCTTTGCTGACTTCTCATGTTGAACAGAATATTTGATATCTTGTGACAAACATGAGCGAATCAGGCCACATGCCGACCTGTTCATTTTTGCCCACTCATCATCAGTGGTAGTATCCTTCTTCTTCTCCAAAAGGAGCGTGTCCTCGAGGTTCTGTGCATTCAATGCATCCATAACCTCACACCTCCACATCCCGAAATTGTTAGTTCCATTGAACTTAACAACTTCAATCCTGGAGTTGTTCATTGTTTTAACAGACTTAGATTCCTCTGCCATTGAGATCCTTTCCTTGACCCTCTAACTATGCGGAAGATCAAATACTTGCAAAATAGATCTATTTCTGAGATAAAAAAGTGATTTTTACCTCTACCTTGAAACCCTAGCTTGAGTTTCTCACCAGATCTATTCCACCCCTGATTCAACGAGCCCTCCCTGTGTCCACCTGAGATCGACACACGATCTCCTTGAACACCAATGCCTCTGACCTGAGATCGACACACGATCTCCACCTGATCAGATCTGGAGCCCTTCGAATCTTCAGAATATCCCAAGCGTAACCTGAACGCTCTGATACCACTTGTTGTGATCGGAGACAACAACCCTTAGAAGATCCAACCTGATCTCAATCACCAAGAACAATGAAAACAAACTAGAAGAACAGCCAACCGCAAAAACCAGATCTAACGAGGTTCGGCCAACTTGCCTACGTCCTCGGGGCAATTCACGGAGAGAGTTTTCTTTATGGAAGATGGATTACAATAGCTCTGAATCTCTATCAACACAAGAGAGTCCACAGCTATACTTTTTCTCAGCACTCTTAACCCTAGAAAATTACAACCAGGGCTTAAATACATAACTTCCCGAAACAACAGATTTCGCCCAAAACCCGACTGTCGGTCGACCGGCCGGTCGACCGACTCCCTCTTACGGTCGACCGAGCCGGTCGACCGAAACAAACAGAGAGTTGGGTTGCTTACAGAGACCCTTTCCGGTCGACCGGTCCGGTCGACCGACGCAACCAAGACCCTCTTCGGTCGACCGGTCCGGTCGACCGAAGAAACCTGGGAGCACCTGTGCACTTCGTGCACGTCGTCGACCGGACCGGTCGACGACCACTGTTTTTTCTGCTGCTGCTTCGTTTTCCTGCCTGCTGTTCCGTCACCTTTCGTCGTAGACTCCTTGGCAGTCTTCAACAGCACCTGGCATGACTTCACTTCCTCTACTGTACTCTCTCCTCCAACAGGGGGGGGGGAGGCCGGAGGGAGAGGGGAGGCAGCGAGGGGGGAGTGGGGATGTCGGTAAGGCGGGGGGAGGGAAGGAAGGGGGAGAGGGCGACGGTGATGGCAGTGGGTTGGAGAAAGATATTTAAACGGTCAAAATTGTAAAACTGTCAAATTTTTTTTAAATTTTTTAGATTTAATTAAATTAAAGATAAGATTTTTGATGATGACATTCCACTCATAGAGATAAATGAGGCGACACCATAATATCAAAAAATAATTGAGTCAAAATCAGAATGAAAAAAAATTCAAAATTTTACTATTCATAATTGTTGTTCACAAAAAATAAGTAATTCAGGGGGGAAAAAAATTAGTCGAAATGTTCACAATTTTTTTAAGGTAACAGAAAATAAAAATTATCTTAAAAAATAATTAACACATGAAATTTTTAATATATAATCAAATTAATCAAAATTCAAAGATTTAGAGAATAAAAATAGAATACCATGCAACTGGTGATGCTAAAAAGACTCCCATGGGTGTCTATTTTTTTTTGATAAAAGAGACTACTTTGTATGGAGACACTCAAAAAGAAAGCCCCCTCATTGGGAATGCTCTAAAAAGATCTATACATCGGTCCCAACGCATTATCATCCCTAATCCATATCTAATTACACCTTAGTGAATAAAATCATGATGCGTCCAAATTACTAGTATTTGATGGCCATCGTAGTTATTAGGGGTGGCTATCGGGCCCTGCCCCGATTTGAAATATGAGTCGCATAGTTCGAATACGGGTTTACTCTGTATTCATCCCGTATGAACACGGGGGTCTATACAGATTGACCGTTTCGTGATGAATCATGTGACGAATCGAGTTGGAAAAAATTTTCCCCGATCCCCCCTCTTTTTTTTTTTTGTCATGTGTTATTATACATTTGTGAGAAGGAAAAATTAGTTTCGAACACTTTATTATTATTATTATTTTTTAACCTTCGACGACGGCTAAAAATATTATCGTTGTGAGAAATTCGAAATTTTCAAAAAAAAAAATATTAAAATCCATCTCAAAGAGACCCTATTTGTTTCCCGATTATTTGATTCGTGTCGTTAGATTCGATACGAGACAAGTCAAAGCAGTGTCGTAAAGATTCGTTGGACTAAGTTGATTCGTCCCGTTAACCATTCCTGCTGGTTATCCCCTACTTTTGAATTCAGATTCACATAGAATCTATTTGTAGAAGAAGAAAATGCTAGGGGGAAAAAACAAAAGAAAGGGAAACAAGCCCCCGCCACACAAAACAAAGTCAATGCAAATGATAGCAAACAACCCTGTGTACTATTTTATAATAACCTCAAATTCGATAATTTGGAAAGAGCCTGATAGGAGAGTTTTGAGAAAATCTCAAAATTGAACAACAATTATTTCAGTGATTGTTTGCAAACAAGCATGTAACGCCTATTTCTTGTATGTACACATTCAGTTGCTTATATGCCTTGAACTAAGATTCCCAACTCGTGTAGTGTAAATTGTTTCTAGTTACCACGATTTCTTAGCAGAATCCACTTCTACATCTCTTCAAGTCAATTCGACGATTCTTTAACGGCATCGTCATCGCCAGGCGCCTACGCGCTATGCCTCCAATATTAAATTATATATTAATTATTAATCACAATGAAGAAGATCATTTTACAGTAAAACAAATAACAGAAAATAAATGAAAAAAATCTAGCACTTGTACTTGTATGAGTTGCGATTCAAAACAAACACGATTTCTTAGCAAAATCCAGTTTTGCATCTATGCAAGTCAAGTCGACGATCCTTCAACGGCATCGCCATCACCATGAGCCAACACGCTCTGCCTCCAAATCAATCAAGAACTACAAAAACAAGACCCAGTCACCGAAAATTCTGCAACCAACCAGATTGACGAAGTAGTTCACCAAACGTTGAAACTAACCACGCCTGCTTCACTGACCCTCAAACTAACAAAAACCCTGTTGTGTGATCTTGATCTTCTCCCATCCAACAGCAGCAGCAGCTGACTAATTGGACTCCACTGAGGCTAAGCAGCAATCACACACTCACACACAAACACCTCACAAATATCTTGCACAACCCATGAATGTAGATAAGAATCATGAGATCAGAATGAGACCCACCCGTGTTTGCAAGAAGATGGCCGTCCTCGGCATTAAAATCTCCGTCGCTGTCCGCGTGAAGGCTACAGATCCTGCCCTGTGCAAATCATATGTCAGCTGCTGCGCCTTGCACCTCTCCCCACAAGGCTCGCTTCACACGCATCCTCTCCACTCTGCTGCCACTGGGAACTAGGAATCGTTCCAGCTTGCACAAGCCCAAATCAACGCTTGTACTAATTTTTGCAGCAGCATTAACCCGAACCTCACACAACTCCATAATAATGCGCTCGAGTCAGGCTCAGATTGGTGATACAGAGAGCAGGACAGAAACATAACTGTTAACTATCGATATGTCGTTTCAGTCATTGACAGATTTTTTTTTTTTTATTCTTACTGTCGACAGAGTTTTCTTGAAAGTTAGAACCGTTACAGATCTGTCGCCAAGTCTGCTATATGTCATAATTTCAGAATTTATTTAGATTTAAATTTGAGTCCAAATTTAAATTCCTATAAATTTATATTTTTTTATTTTGAATTTTTTTTTTAAAGCTTCTAAAGTTTTTATTCTTTAATTTGTATTCAATATTTTATCTAAAAAATATTCAATTAGAATTTAGTTCATCTCTCTTTTGTTGCTCATAAATTCCAGCAGCTATTTTTTACTTGTGATCATAAATTCAAGTAGCTAGCTTTTACTCGAGATTTGGGTATATTGCTCGTGAATTCGAAATTCGAATGTTATGCAAGCGAATTCAAGCAGATATTTCCTATGAAGAGTTCTTCAAGTGCTTGTAAATACTAGAACGATACCTAGCCGTTCATTTTTTTCTCGCTTCCCATCTACGTCAAGTCGGTCAGACGTCCGTGTTCCACTACATGGCTCGCGCGTGATCACAACATAACATACAACACTAAACAAAAACTCATTATAAACAAGTAGCAAATACTTAATTAATGATGTTTGACTAAGACTAACCTGTTTGGTTAAGGGTGGAAGTGTGGAAGTGAAGAAGTGGTAATAATTCCCTTTGAAACTTCATAATTGGTTAGTAAGTTTTCTGATGTTTGGATGTTGTTGAGAAGTGTAGTTTAAAAATATTATGTCTTTTTCGGTGTTTAAATAGTAATGTGAAAGTGAGAGTGGAAAAATTGACTACAAAATTGACCGCAAAATAATATTAAATTAAAATTAATTAAGAAAAATAAAAATTAGACTGTAATTAGAATGCAAGTGAGATTTACATGAACAAAAAATTAACTATTTTGTACTACAACTTATTACAAATGAGATTTATATGACCACAAAATTAACTGTAACACTCTAGAAGTGAGAAAAACGTTATGTAAAGGAGAAAAAAGAGAAAGAAAAAAACTTTTTTTATTTTCCTTTTTCAATGAACAGAGAAAAGACACTTCCCACTTCCTCACTACCACCCAATTCCTTGAATCCAAACAACCTTAAGTAAAAAAAGACTTAAAAAAAAAAGGGAAATCCCAAACTCAGAAAGTGAAAAAAGGACATGCACGATGCCCCACGTTCCTTCACGCCGAAGCCACCTCAAACTCCAAAGTTAAATTATAAATTAATATAACTGCTAATTTCATTCATTTAGTACATAATGAAACACATGTCTCCTTTATTTTCATCATTACATGCAAAGGTGCAGTGATGATGGTGCCCCCATCATCAACAGAGGTCTGAAATGACAAAAAGAACCGGATGTGTCTGATCTTATTACAAAGCTACCCCTCTTTCTTTTCCTATTGCCATTGTTCCCAATTTCCAACCCACCATTAAACAAACTTTTTTTTTATTTTATTTCATTCCCCGAGATTCAAGCTACTGCTACCTTCCCCCCAAAAAAAACCACTATAAAAAATCATCATACCAACAATTCTTTTGGACTAAATATCCTACTAATTCAACTTCATCAATCTACTGTATACCATATTTTTTTTCTGCAACTTCTTCTTCATAATTTCTACTAAAAACTAACAAACAGCAACAGTTAGTGGTGAGACTAGTAGGTCCACTCCTGTGGCAGGCGGATCTCTGGACTTGCTGCTGTCGGGGCTGCAGCGGGCTGATTCTTCTTCAGATTGCTCCGTGCCATCAAAGCATCTATAAATTAAAATGGAGATTTTTTTTCAGTCCAAGGCTTCTAATTTTTTTAAATGATTGGAAAATTTTTTAAAAAAAAATAAAATTTACCATTGTCGAGAACATAACAACCGGGGAGAAGAGGGTGCATGCTCATATCCTCCAGGTTTAAGTTGAGCGCTTGAACCACTCTCGCCGGCAACAGAACAGTTGAACAAGCTGCGACCAACAAAATCAAACAAATTCAGAAAAAAAATATATATCAGAAGAAAAAGATTTCAAATCAGAATTATAAATATTCTGCAGTGATTACCTGGCTTCTTTCTTGGCTCGTTGGGGGTTCCAGCGCGACGAGGCAAGAAGACGCCGGTGCCGTTCGACTGCTTCCTGCCGCCGTTGAGGAAGACGGCCGTCATTCCAGATCCAGGTGGAGCTTGCTGCTTCTGCGGTTGCTGCTGGTGGGGCTTCTGAAGCGGTGGCCAGGAGGAGTTGGACAGACCCAAAGGCCGAGCGCTGGCTTTTGCTCGGCTCTGTTGCTGCCGTGCCCAGGCGGCGGCGAACTGCTGCTGCTGCTTCAGTAGCTGCTCTCTCTTCAGCTGATAAAACTGAAATCAATTTAAAAAAAAAAGAATTAGTGTAAAAAAATATTGGGCAAAAATTAAAGATAAGAAAATTTCATTAAATTAACATACGCGAGCGGCTTGCAGCTGCTGCTGGATGAGATCTTGGTTCGAAGAGAACCCCATATTGTGATTGTTAGCCGCCGGAATGTGATACGAGTGCTCCTGCGGCGGAGCGAGAAGCCCACGAGCGGCGGCGGTCTCGTTGCCAAGCCCCAATCTCTCCACTTGTCCCGCTGCAGCGTAGAGCAGATCCAGAGCATCATCTCTGTGCTGCTGAAAAGGGGTCGACGGCGGTGAAGATACCTGCGACGGCCCGTCGGGGCTGACGCTGCTAGAGAACGACCAGCTCCCAACCCGCACAGCGTCGACTGAGGCGAAGTCGCCATGACCGAGGGCTGAAACAAACCCAAATCATACCCAAGATCTAAAACACACCAACAGAAACTAGTAAATAAAAAAAAAATACCAACCTTTGGGTTTTCTCCCTTCAAAATAGAGCTCTTGCTCTCTTCATTGAAGAAAGAGTGAGACTTCATCTGGTGAGTTAACCCAGAGACTGCGTCGTCCTCGTCGCTCTCAGGGTCGTTCTGCTTCTCCTCACCCGCGAAGAAGTCGTCGGTGAGGAAGTCAGAGGGAAGCCAGAACTCGCCGTCGTCCATATCCTTTGCCGCCGCCATCATCTCTCTCACACAGAGCTTGGTGCTCTAGTTTTGGGTCTCGAGAGGAAGAGTGAAGGCTACTTGTTCCGCTGGTCAGAGAAGGAACAATCAAACCACGGGATTCTCTCTGGTATCCACCCACTCGGGCAGAGAGAACAGATTTTGTTGGTGATTGAGTTGAGTTCTCTCACAAGAGAGAGAGAAGGAGACAGAGGAGAGACTGATGAAAGGTTGAAGAGAGAATGTCGAAGGGACGGCAGCAATATAGGCGGAGAGAGTGTGGCCTCATGTGATGGCCTTTGCCAGAGGAGAGTGTGACCCCTTTTTTTATTCACTAAATAATAACAAAAAAAATACAAAAAAATGAGCGTAAAGAAAACCCTAACCCTAACATCAATCTGACCGTCCGATCACTAACCCTTTAGCTCCTGGTGCGTACACTTGTCCTTCTCCTCTCCGTACTCGCCATTTGTTCTCTGTTTCAAAATTTCCAACTTTTTTAATAATTATAATTAAAGTTTATTAATTAAAGAGTAAGAGAAGTTGTTTACCGAACAAAAAAACTCTCCATGGGTGGTCAATTTCTCGGCATCAGAAACGTTACAGCCCAACCATTCCATTTTTTTTTAATTCATCAAAGCTGCTCACATTATTTCACTAATTAAGTATTGCAAGTAATTAGGACTCAATTGTGTCTTTAAAAGTTTGTGCAGTGAATCCGGCGGGAAAAAGATCTGAATCTTCCCGAAAAGACCGTACGGCCCGGCGCGTGTTCGGTGGACTGTCGCACCAGTCATTTATTAACTAACCATAGTTAGTTGCTATGGTAAAAAAAATTGATCAAATTTACAGAATTACCCTTTTTATCCTAGGATTCCTTATTGGAGTCCGGTGACCTCCCAAAAAGGCGCCTTTTTGTGGAGCGGTCGCGTTTGGGGGCGGTGAGAGTAACGCGACGGTGACGCGACCAGTTGCTTGCCGCTGAAGAAGCCGCAGGGGGCCCGTTGGAATCTGAATCTGCAGGGTGATGACGTGGCTGTTGCCAAGATTCTCATATAACCGGAGTGTGTCCTCACTTCCGTTTGATCTAACGGCCGTTATCGCTTTCGTCGTGACGTGGACGGGACACAGGGGCTGAGTTGACGCGTCGCTGTACCATGACCCCGGCTGCCGGCGTCAGACGGCGTGTGCCGTTCGCGGACGCCACCCGCTTCTATCAAATCCAGCATTAAAAAAAACCCTTCCCGCCCAAAAAACAATATTTTCACCGCCTGCAGAAAACGACAGCTCGCGGACTTGGAAAAAAATTTCAAAACTCGAATTAATTTGCTTTTTTTGGTGTAAACCGAAGAAATCGGAAAAAAAGAGGAAAAAAGGGTGAGCTTTTCTCTTTTCTTTTTTTTCCCTTTTTCTTTTTTTTTTGGAAAAAATTCGCGCTTCGCGTTTACGGGCTTGAAGTTCCTGCCGAAAGGAGCCGGTCGCTGTCAAATATTTCGAAATTTGAACGGTGGGGATTGAGCCCTGACAACGTGCCGTGTGTTTCGCGCTAAATGCCAAAAAAAAAATAAAGGTTCGGGGCCCAAAATAGGTTGGAATTGGGTTCGGGTCAGGTTTGGACCCGAACTCGCTCACATGGGTTGGGCCCAACAACAGCTGGAGGATTCAAGTTGCACAAAAATGAAAAATCTTGAGAGTGCAACCAATTGGAGGAGTTTGGGCCACGAGAAATATTAAGATGGGGTCCAATGCACCAGTTTGAGTGAGGGTTAAGATTCCATTATACCACCCACTGGCTTTTCTCTCTTTTGTGCTTTTCCTTTTTTTCTTTTTTTTTTAAAAAAAAAATGGGGAAGAGTTGGGGAATTTCAAGGTTATCCAAAGTGATGAAAATAGATGAGCAATCATGCCCACCCTTCACCTGCTCTTGTGTGCTTTGCAAGATTTTTGGGGGCCACCTCCAGATCTTTGCTCTTGTGGGGAAGATGGTTTGAATGGGCACAGGCCGTTGGATGCAAGTGGGTTTAGTCATCTCTTGATTTAATCGAATTAGGTTAGCCCCCAACGAAGAATCTAGTCTTCCTTATCAAATGAACGGTGTGGCGTTTGAATCATGCCGTCTATAGTATAAAAAGACAAGAAGACAACTACTATATTTGGTTGTAGTAATTGGCCGTAATTCGTAAGTTGTAATTAATAAACTCCTTTTACAGTTGTAAATGAGTTACGTGAATGTAAGTTTTACGGTGTTTGGTTGGTAATATAAAGTTCTAAGTGGGACAGTGTATTGTATTTTACGGTGTTTGGTGGTTATAATGTGTAAGTCGTAAGCGAAAAAGTTGAGTACAAAATTAACTATTTGGTGATTTAAAAAGTTTTAATATTGCAAATAAATATTAAAAATGTTAAATATTAAAAAAAAATTAATATTAACATAAAAAAATAATACAAATTGCGTGACCACAAAATTAACTGTAACTGGGCTGTAAGTGAGTGGTAATTGGGTTGCAAGTGAGTGATAGTTGAGTTACGCAAGTTTTTTACGAATTACGGTCCAAACAAACATCGTAATTGTAATTGGTTCGTAAGTCATTTATAAATTTCAGACTTTTACGCGTTTTACGGTGAAACAAACAGCCCCTAAATAACAAGCCTCAGGCTCTCTCAAAAGTTCTCTGAAAACGAAGTCGAACTTCCTACATTTATAATTGAAATAAGAAGGGAATGTCTAGTAGCGTACGTTGAACCAATTATGATTCGATATCTCACAAAGAATGAGAGAAAGGAGAAGAAAAAAAAAATATGAGAAAAGATTTGAAATTGATGTAGCAAGTGTGTGATCAGTTACCAAATATGTCTATTGGATTCCTTCCCAATATTTCGATGAAGACACAGTAACAACGTCACCTGGGTACTTTGCTAGAAATTTACGAAGCACATTGTTACAAGGAGAGAAACCGCGGTCACCTCATTAGAAATTTCTTTGCGTTTGCTAATGCTTTTCAATTTGACTGCAACCCCACTTACAACTTCTTGTGTCGCGAGTGAGCGAAAGACTTCTCGACTTGCCGCGTCAACAAAAATAACTACATCCACGAGGAAACAATATCAGTTACTCGTGGCACCACTAACCGTAAATTCAACTCCATTTTATACAAGAAAACAACTGCAGTTACTGTTGAGAAAACTAACACCGGAGGCCTACATGCAAACACTAGAGTTTGTTACAGAATAGTCACGAACACACCAAGAGCAAACCAAAAAGAAAAATGCAAATTTTAATGAGGTTCGATAATTGCCTACATCCTCGAGTAGAAGTGAAGAGATATCTTACTGATCAATCAACTCAGATCACAAATACTGGAGACAGCACCCTTCTTTATAAAACCAGAGAATCCAGGAAGAAAAGAAAACGAACATATCCGAATTCGGATCAGAAACGAATTCAGAATCGCAATAGGAAACAACTAAGAACCGAGATGCGACCGACCGCTGGTTGTACAGGCCCAACATTGCACTCTGGCCGGTCGACCGGGCGACCGATCGCTAGTTGTGCAGAGCCAAAATAATCTTCTGATCGGTCAACCAGACCACTGTTTTCGGTCATGTTTTGGTCTTCAACCAAGTCTTGGGTACGCTGTTGACCCTATCTTTTTCAAGTTAAAAAATTCTACTAACAAGATTTTACACTCTCTCCACACTTACAACCAACTAAGTGGGGGAGACGAATCCGAAGAAGCGCACACTTGAGTGGAATAGTATCCTTGGCCCTTGCACGAACATAACCTAGAAATATCAAAGCAAATCAAGATTAGCAAGTAATGTCCCACACCCCCAACCCCATCTTGCAGTGTCTCTGCCTTTAGGAACATGCCTACTGGGTTCCACATCTGATACTGTCCTTTTGCCCAAGACTATACTACATTTGAATCAAAAGAGGAGGAGATGGATACTCTCCATATAAATATCCTTGCCACTCCTTCAAGTACATCCACTTATACACGTGTGCACATGGGAGAGTCATGGGGGCCAACACATCTCATTTGCACCTTAATCTTAGGATTATCATGTCCCCTCTTACTATAAACATATTGCAAGCAATAATAATAGAGAGTTCGCATTGATTACTTAAAACAAAACAAGATTAGCAATTTAAGCAAAACAAAGGAAACCAGCCACTCTAAAAACCAGCAAGACTGGAAGCAGATAAAGAGGAAGCAATTGTCTGTTTTTTTTTTCCTACCTTTTTTTTTCCCATTAATAAGCGTTTAATGAAACATCTCCAAGCAGAATGTTACAAACATATGTAACAACTCACGCTTAGATCCGACCAACTCTTGACCGGATTTAGAAATTCTTGACCAAATCCGGCCACCTCACCATCATTCCATTCCCAATGAATCGGAGGGAAAGAAACCCAAAACTCATGGTCTACACCCATACAAGACGTACCGGACCTGGATTTGACGGAGAGGAGAGGGGAGACAACCGGAGGCAAACCGCTGAGATTCCAAGAATGAGATTTCATCTTCAACCAAGTTTCTAAGTAGGTTAGAAAATTCTTCTACACATGTCGGCGATACCATAATTTTCTTATCACAAGCAAGCGCTCTATCAATACACAACGACAATAACACAAGACCAATCCTTATTGACACCATAATTTCAACAACCGAAGTTGGACCACGTAACGCGCGGCTTACACTGATTTGGTGAGAGTCAAGTTGGGCAAACAATATTGAATATGCAAAGAGGGACTTAGTCCTGAATGTTGTGAATGATTACAGCCTTGTGACATAAACTGTGGTCCAACTAGGATTGCTCACTATACACTCAACTAATCGACACATAAAAGGCTACATGGCCAAGGGGGCACAAAGCATGTCGCGTGCGATGCTTCAATTGACGCACGCGCCTCTTCTCTGTCGAGGCCGGATTTTTGGGGGTTGATGGAATCTTTGAAGCCTCTGGTAATCTTCGATGTTTTCCTTTGTGGCCAGTTTGGTTTGCTGCAAGTGGAAAAAAATGTGTAAGTGGGGAGATGAGAAGCGAAAAATAAGATAAAAAATTAGAAAATTGAGATTTGTGTAAGTTAGTTTTTCGGTGTTTGGTTATAATGTGATAGTATAAGTGAAAAAAATATTTTATTTTCTAGTATTTGGTTAGTAATGTGAAAGTGACATTGAAAAAATTGACCACAAAATTGGTAGCAAATTAATATTAAAATAAAAATTAATTATGAACTTTTTTTTTTTACTGTAATTAGACTGCAAGTGGGATTTACATGACCACAAAATTAACTGTTTGAGTTACAACTTATTACAAGTGAAAATTACACGACTACAAAATTAACTGTAACACACTGCAAGTGAAAAAATAGTAGTATAAAAGAGAAAATGAAAAAGAAAGATGAATTTTCTCCTTACTCTTTTCCGGTTCCGAACATACATCGGAAGTGAAAATTGAGTTTTCCCACTTCCGCTTATCCCCACTTCCCCCCAAACTAAACACGCTCTTGATGACACATCTGCCCAACCCTATGTTCCAAAGTTCTGTTTTTTTTTTGCCCCCCTTTTTCCAATATAGATCCGAATTTGTGAAGGTTACGCTAACAATTGCCTAAACAGGGCCAATCATATCCCACTCGTACCATCCCCCATCAGCCAGCATCACTTGTACAGATTTACATGACATTTGGCATGATAACTCGAATATTTCTGTTGCTCAACCTATAACAATTTGGCTCTCCTGGGCTCCCGAGATTGCAACACCTAAGTCAGTCATCACGTAGCTATCTAATTCCCCCAGAGGCATATTATATGGTTTAGTTGGGAGATCTACTTTTAGTTTTGTAATGTTTCATAAAGTCAAGTTTAGTTGGGTCACTAGCACCAATATAAGCACATATCTCAATTATAAGTAGGTTCTACAAAGTTGAAAAGTTTGAGACCTTGAGACACCAGCAGACAGACTCGGGAGAGAAGAAACTCTCCTGCAGTTGGTTACCTAGTGTACCAAAACTCATGATAGAGATCGGTTGCCTCTGCTCAGCTTATCAAAGCAAGCACAACAATTGGAAATTTGGAATGTCCTCGTCAGAGAATGGCAAGTGGAGCTCAACTTTTAGAAATGACCACGTTCCAAATACAATGGAGAAATGAAAGGCCTTTTAATTCTGAAGGACACGATTCTAACAAGATTTAGATGATAGTTAGGGGAACTTGGGGAAAAGGATATATTCCTACTTAATTAATTTATTCGAGCCTAATAGCTCTCTACCGCGCAAAAGAAAAAAAATCTAGATCGCACCATTGATATGTCGACTTCTAGGGTGTGTGATATTTCTTTACACCACTGCCTGTTTCCAAACGGCATCAACATTTGTGGGGTATGGAGGATACATAAAAAATAAGAAAGTGGTATTCTATAACAGGGACATCATCGGAATAATGTTAGTGACAAAAATATTGGTCCGAGTTAGTAATGATCGAGCAAAGTTCTTCCATCAAATTGACACATAATGTCAGCGGACGTTTATTTTGACTGAGTGATATATTTATGGGGTCTAGATTTCAATGGTCATGTGAGCGAAGCAGGTGTAATCCAAGAAATACCACTCTCAGGCTTCCCTAAACAAAGGAAAAAAACCAAAACATCAGACATAAAGAAATGTTATCACTCCAAATATGTGCCTACCAAACAAAAAGATCCAAGATATCGTTATCATCTGAACAGAAAGTGCACTGGCCATCCAGATACCGAACAGAGAGACCTTTCTATTGTGGGGAATAGCCAAGCCAGGGAGCTTCAAGGAATAGCGTAGTGAGAGTGAGATCGAGATACACTAGTCTACTTGACAACCTAGAACAGACTGTCTGTTCTTGCACGTATCCTTTATGACCCCACAATGCGACTAATATAAATTTACAAACCAGTTATTAGGAGACAACTACACATTACGTCAAATATTGTAGTCCACTCATAAAGTTTTATGCACATACTGAACTTTACAAGTTTGTTGTCATTTTACAAACAGACATAGGAGAAAGAACTGTGTGAAATTGAGTTATAGAGGTATATTCAAATTTTATCTGGCATGCATTTTTAATTTGTTACTCGAACATGAATGGGAGACATACAATAATATGTCGGAAGGTCATATACAAGCAATAAATGAAATCTGAATAATAAACAATTAAAATGGAACATTCATCTCATAAATGATTAAATGGAACATGAATCTGAAAGTTATATACAAATGATACATGTAAGTATATTCAATTATTTCATAAGCTTACTTTGGAAGCATGTATGTCATAAGCAACTAAATGGAATACGCAATTAATTGGAACATTTAATTGAAGTGAAACAAATGGTTCAGCGAACCTATATTCAACAACAAACAAACCAGATTGATCTTGAAATGAATGATAGTATTGACGTAAAAGAGATGGGTGCGACCTAAGTAAGTAGCTAGGTGAGACCTCTCTACTTTCACCATTCAAAAGACCTGCAATTGACAATACACACTGGTTTGTTCACATGAATCAGAAAAACATTTAAAATAAACATATAATTTAAGATGCAAAGTAAATGAGTTTAAATAAATCAATAGCTTGCATACAAAAAAGATATAGTGATTAAAGTAAGAAGAACAAAAACAAGCTAAGGAAGAAAAATATTATCATTAAAATTGGAGCATAAATTAATAATAGCTGGTGGCTGTTGGAAGACGAACAAATATGTGAAATTTCTGAAAGTAGTAAAAGATGAAGATTATTTTGTTACCAAATCCTTTTAGGATATGAATTAGGAGCTATTAGGGAGAAACTGAAACACTGCGGTATCCTTCTAATGAAAGCTCAAAAGATGTATTCACTATGTTATATTAACATGTAAAATTATGATGAGAAATTTAATAGAAATGAAAGCAATTAAAGATCTTCAACACATGCAACTTACAGACTCTGCATTCTTTGCTATGTCTATTTATCATTCCTCCTATGTTCTCTCTCCTACTCGCTTAATAATCTCTATGAGTGTACAAATGAGGAAGAGTAATAGGATCTTTACTTGAAGTAGTGACTAGGACTAGGGGTAAACCTAATGGAACATGATAAGGCCAAAAAAAAAAAAAACACTCCTACATTGCCAGAAAGAGATAAGGCTAATTGGCTATAACTCAATTTATTTGAACCTTGTAGCTCTCTACATTGAAGCAGGAAGAATTAGACTGCACAATCACTATGACTCACGGCTAGGATGTCTGTGATGGTGTTTTTTATACACCATGTATGTTTCCAAATGGCATCAATGTGTTAAGAGGTGTGAGGATACAAAAAGATAAGAAAGTTGTATTCCATAACAGGGCATCATTGGAAGGTTAATGCCAAAAGCACGAGTCCACTTTAACAAGATCGAGCAAAGTTCTTCCATCAGATTGTCACGTAACATCAACCATCTGGACTTTGCTTTATAACCAATGGAATATTTATGGGCTCTAGATTTAAGTGAACATGTCGGCAAAGCAGATACCATAAAGGCCGTAGCTCTTTCAAATTTCCTATAACAGAGGAAAAGCCAGAAGATCAGAAATAAAGAATCTTTGTTTGCTCCGTATATGTGCTTGTCAAACAAAATAAATCAATGAGTTTGTTGTTACATATGAATAATACATGTTAGAATCATGCCTTGTTTTCAAGAGGAGATGATGGTCCAAAAAAATCCCTGAGTTAGAGAAGACAATGGCTTGAAGAGAAGAAACAAATTAAGGTGGGGCAGCTTCCTTTTCAAGTGCTTACCAGATTCCTTTTCTGGAGTACGAATAGGATTCAGATTCTATTCAATAAATGTTTGTTTCTAAAGATTGAAGGATGTACAATTCTTGTAGATCAAGAAGATCAACTTCAAATAGGATTGATCAAGAATCTTCAAGCATCCAATGGTCAAAATCATCTCAATATTCCAAATAAGAGTTGTATTATAAAATCTTATAAATAAAGATTGTAATCCAGCATTGTAAATCAATCCCAAGAAAAAGAGATCAGAAGAAGTCAAGAAAGAGAGGATGAAGGTGAAGATGCATAGAGAGAAGGTATACTCTTGTAATCTAGATTTAGATTTAAGGTAAAGGTGAATACTCTTGTGGGATCAAGAAGAGAATATATGACTTTGTATCAAGTTTATTAATAAAGCTCTTTTAAATTTTCTTCCCATGGACGTAGGTCAAGTTTGACCCGAACCATGTTAAACCTCGTATTATTTTCATTATTCTTTTGTCTAGGTATTTCTAGTTTGCTTTACAACAGTTTTCTTTTTGCATGTCTCATTATATTGTCAAGTTTCGCAAACGTCGATCACAGAAGTAACAATTGGTATCATAGCGTTGATTTGCTATAACAATGGTATCAGAGCTAAACATTAACGAAGGACTATATGTTGAATATAGAGAGTTCTACGATAAAGTTAAGGTCGAGAAGTTCAATGACAAAGGAAACTTCAGTTTATGATAAAGAGGGTGAAAGTGTTGCTGGTGCAACATGGTCTTCACAAGACCTTATAGGGAAAGTCAGCAAAACCTGCACGTACGTCAAACGAGGATTGAGAGAAGATGTATCTAAAAGCTGCAAGCACGATCCAACTATGTCTAGTAGACGAGGTTATTTACAACGTGATGGATGAAGAAACAGCTATGAGATTGTGAACAATGTTAGAAATATTATATATGATGAAAAGCCTCTCCAACAAGTTGTATCTCAAAAAATAATTATATGAGCTACGCACGAAGGAAGGGACATCGGTGTTGGAGCATCTAAACTTCTTCAATAATGTCATCAGTGAGATTCTAACTGTTGATGTCAAAATCGACAAGGATGATAAGGTGTTGATACTTCTCAGTTCGCTTCCACAAGTCATACAATCATATTGTCACCACCATGCTTTACGGTAAGAAAATTCTCATCTTGGAGAAGGTCGCGTCAACTATCTTATCTAATGAAATCAGAAAAATACCAAATTAAGAGCAGGAAGGATCGAGTTTGGTGGTCACGAGAAGAAAAGGAAGAGAAGAAAGAAAGAAAGGTATGGACTCGTCGAAAGCGTATCACTTTTGTCACATGAAAGATCATTGAAAGAACGACTGCAAGTATCAGTAAGAGTGACTGAAGAAAAAGTGCAAGCTGTAGAGGCAGGCGTAGCTAACAGTGTATCAGACACCGAAGTATTAATGACTTCTTATGTTAAAGGCAACACTTCTCAAGATAAAAGCTGGATATTTGATTCGAGTAATACCGTTCATGTATGTTCTCAGAAAGAGCTGTTCAATAACTCTTAGATGCAAAGGAGGAAGGGATTGTCAACATGGTGAATGGTTCGGCTTGCGAGTCATCGCACTGAGACAGTCAAAGTTACAGAAAGAGATGTGACGGTGCGTGTTTTAGAGGCGGTCCGGTATGTCCCGGAGATATGGTACAATCTAATATCCATATGGGGTTCTCGACGAAGAAAGATGGCAGATCCAAGTGCAACAAAGTGTTGTCACAGATAGCCAAGAAGAAAGGGTAATCTTGAAAGGAGAGAAGTGTGGAGGGTTATACAAGCTGAAGGAAGAAAAACTCAGTTCGAGGTAGAGTTTCAAGGATAAGCTTGAAAGGGAGCTCATCGCGAGATGGAACTTCAAGTAAGACTGGAACGGAACGTGAACCGGTCAAAGTGTTGTAGGAAGGAGAAAGGATGCATTCGGGTGAAGCCCAAAATAACCCAAGCCATGGTGGTAAATTCGCCAAAGGCCCTTGGAAGAGGGGGCAAGAGTTAAAGACTTCATGGTATGGTTACAACAAAGGAAAGATTAAGGCAATGATCTAAAATCTCAAGGTGTTTTACTAAAAGTTTGAAAAGCAAGTCAAGGTGGAGATTGTTAGGATTTTATCTTGTTTTCAATAGGAGATAATGGTCCAAAAAATCCAATTAAGTTGGAGAAGACGATGGATTAAAGCAGAAGAAGCAAATCAAAGTGGAACCGTTTTCTTTTCAAGCGTTCACGAGTTTTCTTTTCTAAAGGAGTACGAATAGGATTCAGATTCTATTCAATGAAGGTTTGTTTATAAAGATTGAAGCATTTAGAATTCTTCTAGATTAAAAAGATTAACTCCAAATATGATTAATTAAGATTGTCCATGCAATGGCCAAGATCATTTATAGTCCAAATAGGAGTTGTATTTTAAAATCCTATAAATAAAAGTTGTAACCCAGCATTGTAAATCAATCTCAAGTAAAGGAGATCGGAAGAAGCTGAGAAAGAGAGGAGCAAGACGAAAGTGCATAAAGAGAAGGTATACTCTTGTAATATAGGTCTAGATTCAAGAAGAAGGTGAATACTCTTATGGGATCAAGAGAAAAGTTAGATCTTTTTATATCAAGTTTATTAATAAAGCTCTCTCAAGTTTTCTCCCTGTGGACGTAGGCCAAATTTGGGCCGAACCACATTAAATTCTCGTATTATTTCTTTTTACTCTTTTGTCTATGTATTACTAGATCGCTTTATAATAGTTTTCTTTTTTGTAAGTATCATCATATTGTCAAGTTTCGCAAACGTCGATCTCGGGAGTAACAATTGGTATCATAGCATCAATTTATTACAACAATACATGCAGTGACCGTCCAAGCATTGAATCAAGGAACCTTTCTATTTGTGGGGAATCACCAAACAGGGCAACTTTACTCAAGGAACAGGGCAGTGAGACAGATCAATGACAGACACTTGTCTACTTGACAACCTAGAACAGATTGTCGATTGTTGCACGTCTCGTCTTTCATCCCAAGCGTGTAATACATAACTACAAATAAAAATTACAAATACCAGCTATAAGCATGCCATACCAGCTTAATGAATAAGACACTTGTCTCCAGAGGGACTTTTTCAACTTTGCATTATTTATCCTTCACAATGTGAATTCTATCAATTTATGGAAGGACAAATGGTGCAGAGCCACCGCCAAAGAGCATAGCTGCCCCTTGCTCTCTCAAAGAGCATTTGACCAGGGGTAGCTATGTCTGCTTGTTGGGGCAGCTCTGAATGGCAAATTTGACTCATTGGTATCTTGTCAACAGCTTTGATTCAATAGCAGAATGCTTTGGTTTCTCTTATTATTTCTGAGGAACCAAGTGCTTCTAACCTTAATGATATTTCCCAGGGGCATTTCAACAACAACAATCAATTATCGATACGTTTATTGTACGACCTTAACTCGGATGGGCTAAAGTCCGCTACGACAAAGCATATCTGGAACGTTAAGGCACCCTTAAAGGTCAGAGCATTCCTCTAGTTGACTTTCAAGAATGCTATCATCATCTTGCCGAAAGAAATTGGCAAGGGCTGCTGGATTGTTTGCTTTGTTCTCAGGCCCTTGAGACAGTTGAACATTTGCTACTGATGTAGCTTCACAGTGACCATTTAGGGAGCCATTAAAACCACTTTTAGGGTTAAGGGGTACGCACCATGAGTAACCTCCCTCTGGACCATCTGGAGGACAAACAAGGTTAGATCATCTGATATAACCTTCTGGGATATGACGGTGGTCAGCACATGTTGGAAAACTTGGAGAGAAAGAAACACTGGATTTTTAATCATAAAATTCATTCTACTACTTAGGTCCTCTCTTTGATTGGTGCCGACTTTATCTTTTGGGCAGGTTTGACCTCTCCAAATCTTCACACTAGAGCATGAGAGTTGGTGGACGTGTACTCGTTGGCAGCATCCTCCTCGAGCACTCAGAGGGTCCTGCAGCACAATGGCGCAGACAACACTGACTCCTCCAGGGATAGTTAGGATTGAGATATGTGTTGTCCTTGCGTTGGATGTTTGGCCCGGGTTATAGTGGTTTTATTGTTTTTTTTTTTTTTGTTCCCACTTGCCCTATGTGGTGTTGATAGTTTGCCATTATTTTATCTTCTTTTTACAGTTTTTTCTTGTCTTTTATGTGACTTTTATTGTACTTTGTTTTGATAAAAACTGATTAATAAAGCATGGGGGTACTTTTCACACCGTTTAACTCAAAAAACATCAGACTCCTTCATAGGTTCTGCATATTGTTCCTACATTATCTAAGCCCTTTCCTTGCCGTGACATGACTCTTATAGAAATCTGAAATTCCTTAGTCCTCTAGATCTTCCCAAACAAAATATGCAAATTCAAACTGAGGTTTATCAGAGTCAAGCCCACAAAGATTGAGATGAATATATATATGACTAAAAGTCAGCGTGAAAGTGAATACAAATCTTAAGCAACTTCCGACACAATTTCATATTCAGGCAGCAATGTCACCCAACCAGGACTGGGTAGATAAGAATCCTGGTACAATTAAGTTATACAAGTAGGTGCAATTTTTATATAGTTTGGTGTCACTATACAATCAGGAAGGGGGAAGATAAGAAGACATTTGCTCTATTAGGTTACTCCAGTACAGTTGACTTTTATTAGGTTTGCATCATTTACTCAAACAGGAATAAGTATATGTACAATATATACCAAAGGTGGTGTACAAACAGACCACAAAGTTTGAATGTAAACAATGAAAATAGAAAATTCGTCTCATAAGCAGTTAAATTGAGCATGAATCTGAAACCTATATACAAATTATGCAGGAAAGAATATGCAATTAAATGGAACCTTAATTTCATAAGCTTGCTTCAGAACAATTATTTCATAATCTTACTTCGTGGATATTTATTTCATAAGCAACTAAATGGACTTGAAACTGAAGCTGTTATACAAATGCTTGGAACTTGTATACAATCAAATAGAACATTTTACATAAATGAAACAGAGAGCAAAGCAAACCTATACGCAACAAATAAAATCAAACCAGACTGATCGTGAAGCCAATCTTCTAATAGAAGTCAGTATTTATTGTGTAAGGAGTAAGATGCAAACTCTCTACTTTACCAATTCAAAGAGACCGACAATTGACAGCATAAGTACTGATCTGTTCACAGGAAGGCTGTGTCACAAGCAACATATCCCCATCTTCTGCAGAATCAAACAAAAATTATTAAAAATATATACATATATATAGACTAAATAAACTGATAACTTGCAATATTATTTCCAACTACGCGAAACTCAGCGTAAAATAGCGCAGTTAGAGCCTGATGAAAGATCAATATATCAAGATCTCAAAAATCAACATTATGCAACACAATAAAAATGGCACACCGTTTTTGAAATATCAAAACATACCCATCAATATCACGACTAGCAAAGTCAAATCCAACTCCTAAAATAGAAGAAAACATGAAAATTTGCACCTTTTGGCAATGTGACACCTAGGTTTTATGAGTCCCTTAATATGATCTGTATCTTGTTTTATATTAAAAAAAATTGGAGAAGAGAGGAACGAACAGCCAAAAAAAATGTAATCTTTATATTTTTGATATTTGATTCGCGCGAGGAAAAAAAATCAAATTGTGCAGCAAGGGGGGGAGAGAGAGAGAAGGAGGAGGAGGAGGAGGCGGCGGAGACGTGCCTTTTATTAGAGATTGCAGATCGCTGCCGCTGCCCTCTCAAAATGAAACCTGAAGGTTTCATTCGAGATTCATGGGCCTAACATGAAACAGGCTTCTGAGTTTCAAGGCCCAATGTGACAACACTATTTACTATTTAGCTTTTCTCTTTTTTTCCTTTTTGGCAACTATTTTAGAGTTAACCAAACTTAATTTTCTTGTCCAATTGTCTTCTCAGCACAGGCCTTAGGGAAAGCATTTTTTTTCAAAGTGCAATTTTATGAAAAATATTCTTTTTTTAATAAAAAAGTGCAAATAACTTAAATCAAATCCCAATTTGAAGAACTGGGGTTTTTTTTTTATAATTTTGTTTAGAGATTTTATTTTCATTATGTACAAACGTTTATTATTAAAGATGAATTGTATTCGGCTAAATCTGCAGTTGAAAATTTTAAGAGTTCCTCTGGAATTTTGCGAATTCTAAAATATAGTAGCGCCAAACAAGCTGCAATAACAAACTTCAAGTTCAATTTATAAACTCCACGAATTATATTACTTCATATGAAAACAAACCTTGCAAACTCAAAAAACATAATCTGCTACTAAAATAACAGTGAATAGACATCCGACTTACTCATACTAAAATCTTACAGATCCAGAGTACATATTGAGTTCCATGCATATTATGTTTCCAACCCTGCAAATTGATCTCTCATCTTCACATTATTTTAAGAACATATGCATTATAACCCCACAGCATCACTCGATATTCTGATCATCAATGCTTGACGTTTGGATCTTTGATGATTGTCACAGGGCACGACGCATTTGACAGCACATAGTTTGTTACACTGCCGAGCAGAATCCTGCGAAGAAACACCCAAAATACGGGAAATGTTAAAAAGGTTAACATCAGTTATACATATAATTGGCATCTGTATTAAGTTTCAGACAGTAATAAGGCTGGAAGACCAGATGCACGTAAATTCCCAAAAAAAAAAAAAAAACTCCATAAAGTTCCAGAAGAGAATGATTCACACCCCACTTCATGTATTGCAGTAAAGAAAGGGCCAAGAACGCGAACCATGGACCTATGAGCAGCATAATTCATTCAAGTTTCAGTAAAGAAAGCTTTTGTCTGGGAAAATTAGGGACTCGAACTCACAAGTTAATCGCCTCTTTAGACAATGGACAAACTTGAAAAATTGTTGGTTTATGCTGCATAGAACAGGAGAAGGCAAGCTCTTGGAAGAACAAAATTTCCTCTGTAAGGTGTCAAGGAAACACGTGTTCAACCATTAGATCCAATTGAACCACCATGACATGTGATTAGTCAACGCAGATCTGAAAACTTGACATATGCAAGCAAGGAAACTATAGGTGACATGTTGCGTCATCAATGAACAAGTGTATGCAACCTTTGCAAATGAAAGCCTTGGAATGCTCATAGACATATCAGCAAAGTTTTTCAGACACCTCACATGTCTGATCCAAGAATAGATGGCTGTTGAGCTTCATGCTATGAAAATGTTACAGTAAAGCATGTGGCATGTGGGGACTCTGCCTTGTTTTCTACCGCATAAACATGTCAGGCATGTACAAGTGTTTAGCAAGTCGTGTGCATCAATAGGCTCGCAGCTGCCATAGAAACTAGACACATTGAGCCATGATATGCGGTGTGAGGACCGTTCATGAGTTGCATGCTACCTCTTGACATGCGTTGTTCATGGATCTTTTCCTATAAAGAGGGTATTCTAGCTAGGAGGAGCGAAAAAGTCACTCCATGACTTTCCAGTGCCCTTATTATCAGTTGAACTCAAACACCTTAGCTGAAGTCAAGGATATCAATTAAAATTTGTAAATTCTATCAATAAAAATTTTAGGATACAGTAAGCTTGCATATTTTTTCCAAGTTATGGCCTACATTAGGGTGGTTATTTTAGGATACAATAAGTGCAGAGAGTTGGTTTTCTTGTAGTAGACTGTGGACTAACCCCTCCTCTCATTAGTTTGGTTGGGTTTGTATTTTGCTTTTCTTTATGACTCAGCTGCTTGGTGAGTCTTTATACTCTCTGTTTCCTCGTCTTTATATAAAAATATATGCTCTGAATGGGGTTCTCACGTTGAGACGCAGCTCTACCCTCAAAAAAAATATATGTAGGATCACACACTGTACAACAAGCAGGAAGGTAGTAAAATCCCCCTTAAGGGTCCCAAATGCCTACCGGTACAATGGATAGTTGCAAAATTAGAGGGAGAAAAGAGATAAAGGAGGAAAAGTGTAGGTGACAGCAAGGTGCTTCCCACTTTGACAAACAGGGTAATGCACTAACGATTTGTGCTGGAAAAAAACGTCAAACAAGTTGATGCACTACTGATTTGTGCTGCAAAAGCGTCAACAAGTTGATGCATTACTAATTTGTGCCGGTGTAGATCACAAGTCAGAACAAACTTTGATCACAAATTCATGGGGAACATATATGCACAGGCCGAACATATAAAATAGAAGTAGCAGACAATCCAAACTATCGAATTCCTATAAAATTGTTACAGAGTGACCAACTTATGAATCAATTTTATTTCTCTCTAAACCTTTCTTCCTGTATAGTAGATTGCAACATTATGATCGGTCCATCGAATAATTATCTACAGATGCAACTTTTAATGTAACAAAAAATATTTAGTTGCCAGAAAAAAGTTTATATTATGCTAATAAATTTATAGAAGCAAAATACCTTGTCAAATTCCTCCTAATTCTCGCTTCCCATATATGTAACTCGTATTAGGGCACGTAATTTAGTTGGTTCTTTCTGTTTTCTCAGATGCTTTTATCTACAGAAAATATGATATAAAACCCCCTTCTAGTTAGTCAGTATGAACTACAAACACATTTGTGTATATTTTTTTTATCCTCTTCTTCTTCTTCTATGAACCATCTATAACCCAGCTCCCCACACACACCCACTAAAAGCCCCCAGTGGGGGATGACACTATTCAACATTTAACAAAATCTCTTGGGTAAGCTGATTTTGATGAAGGACCAACAAGCACCATATCCATCATCTTTATCATCTTTACATAGATTTAAAAGGAGATAGGAAATTTCAAGCAATTAAATACATTATGGTTAAGTGACAAACAGATTAGAGAAGGATAAACTAATTTAGTGAATTACTGTAACTATGCAATAGCTTTATAATTTTAATGAGTTCTATATAAAAATAAGAGACATATGATCCTCTTACTAACAGGCAAGTATCACTTTATTTAATCTGGAGATACTTTTATATTCTAACACAATTGATTCAACACACATGCGACTATTTTTAATCTCCTAATTATAAACTCTAAAAGGGCCAGATCTAATAATCTCGGTGATAGCAGAAGTACAAAAAATCAAAGAATTTTTTTTTAAAAGAGAGAAAATTTGCGTAATCTCGCGGAATAATGAGGATACGGTGATAAATGTAATACTCACTCACAATTATTAAATCAAATGAAAGAAAATTTATATTGTTGTAACAAACAAACCTCCGGATCTGGCTGAGGCCTCTGCTCCCCATGACCAGCGAGTCGAGCTTCAGATCGTGCACCGCCTCGCACAGCTTCTCCCTCGCGTCTCCCCAGTACAGCTTCATCACAATCGTCACCTGATTCATCAAAAAAATCCCAAATTTAGTAACATTTTTTAAAAAAAAAACAAAAATCAAACTAATCAATCAATCAATTTACCTCCTTCTGTCTCGAAGTGGTGTCTAGCAAGTCGAGCACCTCCATGTCGCACTCCAGATCGTAGTGCTTCAGCGCCGCCGGATCGCGGAGCTCCGACATCGGAATCAGAGCTACACGCAACGAATCGATGATCAGAAGCTTAAAAAAAAGGTAATCAAATTAATGAAGGATCAAATTGGGGGAGATCGAGGCTCTCTCTTACGAGATCCGGATTCGGACCAGAGGGCATGCTTGGACTCGTCGGGCTTCGCCGGCGTGACGTGGATCACGACGAGGGTGTCGCCCTTGTCGAGGAGGTTGTCCACCGCCCACTGCAGCGCCATCTTGCTGCTCTTCGAGAAGTCCAGCGCCACCCCGATCTTCCTATCTCCTCCCATTGAAGCAACTGTTGCTTTCTTGCTTGTTGACGAGAAGAGAGAGGAGAGAGAGAGTCCTAAACTTTATGGTCGAAATGGACGATGAGGATTGAATTTAAAGAGAGAGCGAGTCGCCCACTGGATTTAAGACTGAAGGCAGAGGAGTTTAAGCAAAAACAATTAACTAATGAGAAAATGAAGAGAAACTGAGCTGGTTGGATAAGATAACACGAGATTATGAGAGTTTAAAAAAATGTTTAGTTTCTGAAATATCAACTGTGTGAATTTATTAAGAAATATAATGCCGTTTACAGTCCGCTCCTGGTTTCAAATCTCAAGATTACAGCATGATGCTTTTCGTTAAGGAAGTTTCTTGGATGCCTCGGATGTCTCCATCAGCTCGTGCTCAGATTTCGGTGTGGTGGGCCCCAGGCACCAATTGGGCCCAGCCAACACATCGGCGGTTAGGTGAGTAACAGCCCAAGCCCAAGACCAAACCCAAACCAATTGGAGTTTTATGTAATAAAAAGGGCCCAAGTTACGTTAGGAATGGGCTTGGCTTCTGTAACGGTGCTTGGCGGTTTATTTACTTATTATTGCTTGCTACTGTCTTGGCACGTGCATTGTCCGTGTATAATTATTTTGAATTTGTAATTAGTTACTCGCAATGTCTAATAAGTTAATTGGTTTTTCATTAATTAGTTGCTTAAATTGGCACGTTAAGTATCATAATAGCAGCCTTTTAAGGAGGACGACTTTTTTTGGGGAATGTGGAGAAAGTGAAAAGAAGCAATTTATTGTTTTTCTCTTCTTTTAAGCACATTACAACACATATACAACCAATATTATTATCTTCTTTTTTTTATATAGCAGACATATTTTATGCTTGAGAAGATTTTTAGAGTTCATTCGAATAAGGGCACATTTTTTTCTCGGAATCAATGGCGGAAAGCTGATTTTAGTCTGACTCCGCATGTATTTTTCAAAAATGTGTTTGATGCGGTGTTTCTCGAAAATCGTCATGATTACACATGCCCCCATCAAATACTGATGTGGTCTCAGAGCGAACGCTTTCCTCATGTGAGCGGTCGATACCAGTGAAAAACCCACTGTAGCTTTCCAACAGAAAGCTGGTTGATTTGACCCTCAGTAGTAGATGGACTTGCAGCCTCAGATTCTAACTATCGGTAAATCAAATCCTTCCCACCTGAGCTTGACTAAGGAAACTTATTCAGGCTTGTTAATTTAAGCATTTAGACATTGATTCAAATAATCAAACTCCTAAACTTTGTGCAGTCAGAGACAATTATCACAAAGGATGTGATTGTGTTCTTTATTAAAGAGGCACTGTTCACATGACCTTCCAAAAGGAGAGGTTTTAGTCTTGTTCCCTTGGCATGCATTACATATAATTAAGTACAAATCCCTCTGATTAAAGACGACCGCTAACTTTCAAAGAGTACAACAAAAGAAGTCAAGCTTGCTGCAAAACAAAGTTTCACAAACGGCTAGTTGTTAAGAAAAAGGTTGGAAACAAAGTAGTCCCTAAAATTTATAATTCTAAAAGAAAGAAAGAAAGGAAGGAAGGAGGAGGAAAAAAAATGTTGCTTGCTTAAAATGTAGCTCCCTCTCTTGTTGCAGTGCCCCGTTACTAGCCGTTTGAGATGAGAGAGAATGATGGTCCCCATTTTGCTTGATCTAAGTGCCATGATGATCATGTGGAGAGAGAGAGAGAGAGAGAGAGAGAGAGCTTAGGATTAAAGAATGTCCTTTTCAGTGGACTTGTGAAAGCTCAACAACTCCCCCTTTACTAAATCCCACTTGGATTTCGTGCACCGTGCAACACGTAATCCATTGAGTTCATTTATGGGCGTGTTTGGTTGCAAGGAAGTGGGCGGAAGTAAGGAAATAGGAAAGTATAATTGCTCACTTTCCTATCTATCCAAACACCGGAAAAGAAAAATAAGAAATCTCTTTTCCTTTTTTCTTCTCTCTTTTACACAACTATTTCCTCACTTCCAGAGTGCTACAGTTAATTTTGTGGTCATGTAAATCTCATTTGTAATAAGTTGTAGTATAAAACAGTTAATTTTTTGGTCATATAAATCTCACTTGCATTCTAATTATAGTCTATTTTTTTTTCTTAATTAATTTTTATTTTAATATTATTTGCGGTCATCTTTGTGGTCAACTTTTCCACTTCCACTTTCCATTACTATCCAAACACCAGAAAAGACATAACATTTTCAAAACCACACTTCCCAACAACATTCAAACACCGGAAAATTTACTAACCAATTCCTAAGTTCCAAAGGGAACTATTACCACTTCCTCACTTCCTTACTTCCTCACTTCCACCCTTATCCAAATAGGCCCTACATATCTTTAAAAAAATAAAACTACAAAATACGTTTATACACTATCTTGAAAAATACAATGGAAACGAATCATACTATTTGGACTATAATTTTTGGATTTAAAATGAACTCAAGGTAGAGTATAATACGGGATTCGAGGAGTTAGTTATATGTATTATCTTTTGAGTCCAGTAAAAATAATCTAATTAACATTATTCAACGCAAAATGATGTTTAAGAACTATTCGAGTAGTACAGACAGCTCTGACTATAGAAAACAACAAGTTTCACTTGTAGCTATAGTAACTATACAATTGAAATATGAGTTTACTATTTTGAGATTCTTTAGTTAATTTGCTTAAATTTAAACTGGATGTAACCCAAACTATTATAGATTATAGTTACTGAGAAAGAGAGTTTCTCATAAGGCTTGTTTGGCTAAGGGTGAAAGTGAGGAAGTAAGGAGGTGAGGAAGTGGTAATGGTTTATTTTAGAACTTGGGAATTGGTTAGTAAGTTTTCCGGTGTTTGGATGTTGTTGGGAAGTATAGTTTGAAAAATATTATGTCTTTTCTGGTATTTGGATGGTAATGAAAAGTGGAAGTGGAAAAAGTTGACCACAAAGTTGACCGCAAAATAATATTAAAATAAAAATTAATTAAGAAAAATAAAAATGGACTGTAATTAGAATGTAAGTGAGATTATATGACCAAAAAATTAACTATTTTATGCTACAAGTTATTACAAATGAGATTTACATGACCACAAAATTAACTGTAGCGCTCTGGAAGTGAGGAAATGGTTGTGTAAAAGAGAGAAGAAAAAAGGAAAAGGGGTTTTCTTATTTTCCTTTTCCGGTGTTTGAATAGATAGAGAAGTGAGCAATTATACTTCCCTATTTCCTTACTTCCGCCCACTTCCTTGCAACCAAACACGCCCTAGTAAACGATTGATTTGACTGTAGCTACAACTGTTATAGTTGTATATTAAAAAAAAACAAATAAATGTTGCAGCAACAACAACCTTTGTATGTTCTACGCAATATGAGTGGATCTACAATGCAGCTGCATTT
The DNA here is from genome assembly GCA_038442645.1 of Agave tequilana. Classification (NCBI taxonomy): domain Eukaryota; kingdom Viridiplantae; phylum Streptophyta; class Magnoliopsida; order Asparagales; family Asparagaceae; genus Agave; species Agave tequilana. The sequence continues at coordinate 161,476 of JAVJIF010008363.1, read as the reverse complement.
ACATTAAATAAAACAAATGCATGATATTTGCAACTGCGCAAGGAATTATCAAAATGAGATCTCTAAACAGGTAACTAATTACCCCCAAAGTTTTTCAAATACAGGAGCAGTCAAAATAGCAATGCTCTGAACCTTCCTCTGCTGTTGTAAGGTCAGGAGGCAGGCTCTACATTTGGACCTCTCTCAGTTCAAAGTTCAAAAAAAAGTTCACCTTGGAGCAAACACCAACTGCTTTAAAATATTCTCGAAAGTTTCAAACCCAGTTTCTCTTTTGTTTTTTCTCTCTCGCTTTCCCTGAGAGATTAGGACAAGTAATTACTCTAACGGATACGAGGATTAAGGCTAAAAGATTGCTAATTACCAAAATTTCAAGAGAGAAGATGAAGAGAATTGAATCAAAAAGAAAGGTGACTCTCTGTCTCTCTCTTCACGCGGTGGCCGTTCCAATGATACACGCACCCCCATTTAAGATACAGCGCACACAGAGGGAGAAAGAAGAAGGAGATTAAAAGGGGGCTCTGCGCTCTCTCTCTCTCTCTCTCTCTCTCTCTCTCTCTTCATGCGGTGGCCGTTCCCATGATACACGCACCCCCATTTAAGATACAGCACACTGAGGGAGAAAGAAGAAGGAGATTAAAAGTAAAGGGCGCTCTCCTCCCTCTCTCTCCCTCTCTCTCTCTCTCTGTCTCCCCTCCCTGTTCTCTCTCATAGAAATCATGTGTTAGGGCCAGCTCCTGCGATCATAGCCAGCCGCAACCTCTCACCCCATTAAACAAAGCAGAAAAAACCCATCTCTTTGGAAATGATCCAAATGAACCACCTCTTATGGCCATAGCACTACCCAAGAGCAAGAGCAAGAACCATTACCACTGCCTCCCATTAGCATCCCCATTCAAGCCTTCGCCCTTTTGAGCTTCTGGGTCCCTAGATCTCTAAAACATCCTCGGCTCTCAAATGGGTTTGGATTGAAGAACGCTGCTGCTGTCTCTTGGAGCTGCCCTGTTCTGGGGAGAAGAGAATGGAGAGCTTGGTGTTTGATATCGGCGAGGAGTGTGAGAAGTTTAGTGAGATGACTGAGGAGGAGAGTAGAGGGAGCAGTTCCAGCACCGAGACTTCGTCGAGTGAGGAGAAGCAGAGCTGTGGTGGTGGGTCTGAAGAGACCTCGAAGGAGACGCCGGCGATGGGCTGGCCAATGCGGAATAGTTCGGTCTCGGAGTCGAGGGTGGATGATGAGAAGACCCATGTTGAAGAGAAGGGAAGATTGATAAGCCCAAGCACAGTGTTTCAGGTATTGAATCTTTCTTCCTCTTTGTGCTAAATTTCAAATTTTTGTAATTTTTATATCCCTCCGTTTGTTGATCAACATGTCGAGATGATTGCTTATTGAATTGTATGGTGTTTTGATCTCAGTTTATGAGTGCATTGTCAACAATTATTGGGATAGTCACTACTACTTTTTTCTCTTTTCCTTTCTTCTTCTTCTTCTTCTTCTTCTCTCTCTCTCTCTCTCTCTCTCTCTCTCTCTCTCTCTCTTTTTGTATTTGGCTGTTTACAATTTGGGATTTCTTAATTTGCAAAACAGAAGCTGGAGCATTATATTTCATATAGTGGCATCTTTGCCTCACTTATATTTTATTCTACCACCAACATGAAATTAATTTCAACAATTCTATAGGGGAAAGAAAGAAATGCCACTAATTAAAGCAGCTTTTGAGTGCAATTTAACAGTGATAAATCTATGATAAAAAGAAGTTTAGATTTCTCTAACAGAGTGGGGGTGGAGTTAGAAAAATAGTGACACTAGTGTAACATATTCATTCTCTCTTTTATGAAATCCTTGTACATTCTGAGGACAAATAAGATGTTCCTAGGATAAAATTTCAATCGACAAAGTTCTATTTCTGTGACATGTAATTTTGATTCTGCCATCAATAACTATTGGAGAATATTCGTTCTTCTTATGAACTACATTGATTGCTAATTCGGAGTTTATGTTGTATTATGCTAGATATTGAGATGATGAAGGAGAGGTTTTCTAAATTGTTGCTTGGAGAAGACATGTCGGGGTGTGGCAAAGGTGTATGCACTTCATTGGCGATTTCAAATGCTATTACTAATCTCTGTGGTAAATTTATGTTTTCAATTCTTGTAACATATTCTAAATTTTCTAAACCATGAATGGATCATAGCTTCTCTCTAATAACTCGATATAAAACCTTTTGCAGCGACGCTTTTTGGGCAGCTTTGGAGGTTAGAGCCTCTACCTCATGAGAAGAAATCCATGTGGCAGAGGGAGATGGAGGCTTCTTTGTGTTAATAATCACATTGTTGAACTGATACCTTCTTGGCAAACTTTTCCAGATGGTAGCAAGCTTGAGGTAAGCAAGATATCGGTCCATATTCGAATTTGAAGATATAATTGTGTTGTCTACCACATGAAATTTTTTAGTTATATCGAGTTTAGCAATTCCATTTCTCGATTTGTTAGTTCAATTTTTGATGCTCTCAATGAAGATCAATATAAGTTTTTGAATATGGTAATGACAACTCTTTTATTTTAACTCATGAAATATGCATCCAGGTAATGACATGCCAGCCACGTTCTGATCTGTTCATCAATCTCCCTGCATTGCGAAAATTGGACAACATGCTCCTCGTATGACTTGAGATCACATACTCTTCATTATCTGTCACAACTTCGCGTGCAACCATTTTGTTAATCAGGATTCTCTCATTCACAGGAAATATTGGACAGTTTCCGTGACAAGGAATTTTGGTATGTCGATCAGGGGATACTAGCCCCCGAAGCTGATGGCTCAGCCTCTTTCAGGAGACCCTTTCAGCGGCAGGAGGAGAAGTGGTGGCTGCCCGTGCCTTGTGTGCCCCCTGGCGGCCTTCATGAGAACACGAGAAAGCAGTTGCAGCACAAACGCGAATGCACAAACCAAATCTTGAAGGCGGCCATGGCCATTAACAGCAATGCTTTAGCCGAGATGGAAGTGCCCGAGTCCTTTCTTGACTCGCTACCAAAGGTTTGCTCTCAAACACATGAAGAATACATACTTTCATCATAATGAGAAACATGAAACTTAATGTGCGTTTCATTTTAATCACAGCATGCAAAAGAGAGTCTTGGTGATGTCATACACCGATACATTACCTGCGATCAGTTCTCCCCCGAGTGCCTTCTCGATTGCCTTGAGTTCTCCTCTGAGCACCAAGCTCTCGAGATTGTCAACCGTGTCGAGGCATCCATTTTCCTGTGGCGCCGAAAAACTGCAGCAAGATCTAAAAACAATGCCGAGAAAAGGCAGTTGTTTGCCGATAGAGCCGAGAGCCTCTTGCTATGCCTGAAGCAGCGGTTCCCTGGTCTCACACAAACCACATTGGACATGAGCAAGATCCAATGCAACAAGGTTTCGTTCAACCTTATCTCTCATTTCTAATGCTTCAAGTTTTAGTGGACACATTTTCGATATTGACCCAGACTTGCATTTTCCAGGATGTTGGAAAATCGATTCTAGAGAGCTATTCCAGGGTTCTGGAGAGCCTTGCATTCAACATTGTTGCCCGTATCGATGATCTCCTGTATGTCGATGACTTAACCAAGCATTCAGATCAATCCCCATCGATCCTGCCAGTTAGCGCAGTCATTCAGAAAAGAGCAGCAATTCCATATCCAGCGCCTGCCCCCAGCACTCCATATGCCACTGCTTATACAACTTCGAGCCTGTCACCAGCGCCATTGATTAGCCCGGCCAGGACAGAGAGGAGCCCCTTCACCGTCAGAAAGGGTAACAATCGGAGCTTCGGTGTGAAGAAAGTTTTGACAGACTATTTAAGTGGAGTCGAGAGGGAGAAACAATAGAAGTAATGTTGTCGATGTGTCAATGTCGATCCCAAGAATGAACAAATCATGTGGCCGAGGTTGATATCTTGAAGGATAGTCAGGAGCTCACCTGACAGACTGCTAACCGATCCGAGAAATTTTTTAGTTCCTGAGAGCTGGGTGAGTGCTGAATGTAATAATGAGATGTGATGATGCTTCTGTGTTTACAATAGGATGATCTACATGACAGTGAATCATTGCACTGTTTTGTTCTTGTCGCAAATTGTGAGTTGTTTCTAAATTCTAATAGAATTACCAAAGCATTACAGAGTTTCAATTGTTGTAGTGTGTATCCTTGAGGACAGAATCATAGTGCTTAATTTCTCTTGAAGCTGGTTTCTCACATAAAAATTAAAAAAAGGTTTTTCTTATATATATATCCCGCATATCTTTCTTATTTCTAAAATTATCCCCAAATATTTTCATTTCTAAAATTACCCCCGAAATTCTTATGTTTGACAAAAAAAATGTCCCCACCGTCACCTATTGCTAAGAATTTAACAGTTTTAGTATAAAATTACCCACTTACCCCGTCTCCCTCTCTCTCTCTCAACTCTTTCTGAGCTCGTTCTCTCCCCCAAACTCTCACACTCCCTCTCTCTCAAAAAACCTTAGCCTTGACCACGCCATCGACATGGCCCTCAACGTCCTCGTCCTCCTCTCCTCCTTGCTTCCAACGTCTGTTGTTGCTCCCGCTCCTCTTGAACCCCTAACCCAAGCCCCACTGGCGGGGAAAGTTCCAACGATATCGTCCCCCCCCCCCCCCCCCCAACCAAATCTTAGTCTCCGAGGACGACGTCGACGACCTGGCGCCCAGCCACAGCAGCGGGGTGGTGGGGCTCGATCCAGCGGCGATTCATATCCCAAGTTTCCCGACTTGGCGTCGAAGGGGGGAGACAATGTTTGCTCGATTTGTTTGTGTGAGTACAAAAAAGGGGAGATGCTGAGGATGATACATGATTGCAGGCATTACTTCCATTTGCTCTGTGTTGATGCTTAGTTGAGGCTGAACGCCTCGTGCCCTGTGTGCCAGACCTCACCAATGTCGACGCCGCTGTCGGAGTGAAAAGGTAAGAAAACTTGTGGAGAATAAGGTGCCTACCAACTGCGCAGAGTCGCAGACCTTCTCTAGTTCTCTGCCTTTTGGTAAGAGGCAATCGCTGTACTCCAATAGCATTAAGAACCTTTTGGATACTGTCGTATTGACACTTCTATTAGTAATGCCTATAGTCAATAATCTTCTCAAAACTGAAAGTGCAGTAATCAATAGGCCCTAGGGAGTAGACTCGAAGTTGTGAAGGGGGCGGAGATTTGTGGGTTTTGGGTCGAGAGAAGCAGCGATGGTGTTTGGGTTTAGAGAGATATGTGGGGTTTGGGTTTAGAGAAAAAAACTCATAGTCGTCAGCGTCGATATCTGTGGCAGAGGATGGAAAGCCCGGGGGCAGAGTGGTGGGCAGTGACGGAGGCGTCAGAGGAGTCGGAAGAGAGACCAAGATGAGAATGTAGTAGAGAAGAGGAGGAGAGAAGCAACGATGGGGTTTTAAAGACCCAAAGATTATTTGACCATTGGTGAGTCTGTGGTCGGTGGGTCGGGGTAAATTTAAAAATTTAGAAAAATTTAATTGATATGCTAGGAATATTCTTTTTGAATTCCTTTTAACTGACAGTGAGGACATTTTTTTTCAAACTTAAGATTTGAGAGTAATTTTAGAAATAGAAAGATTTGAAAGGTAATTTTAGAAATAGAAAAGATATAAGGGATATATATAAGAAAAACCCATTAAAAAAAGCTAATCAGGCAATATTAACAGTTCATAGTTCATTGGATTCAAATTTGGATTTTACATATAATTTGATGAAAATTTCTATTTTAGTAACATTATGTCAAAAATAAGGGGACGGATATTTTTACCCCAAAAAAAGATGAAAGCACCTCACAAAATATTACAAGTTTGCCATTTTTTTTTGACAATTTTACCCTTCATGAAAAGTCCAAAATACTCTCTTCTCCCTCCCTTCTTTCTCCTTCCTTTCATCCTCTCCCTTCTTCACCGGCAACCCCCGGCCTCCGCCCCTCCTCCTCCCCCTCCCCCTCCCCCATTCCCCCCTCTCCCGCCCCACCCCCTCCCCCTACACGCCCTAGGCCAGGGCCGGTGGGGTAAGGGGGCGGGTGGGGGAGGGTGGGGAAGGAGAGGGAAGGGGAGGAGTGCATGAGGAGGAGGAGTGGGAGTGGGGAGGGGGGGGAGGAGGAGGAGGAGAGGGGGAGGCCGCTGATGGGGGAAGGGGGAGGTCGGGGATTGCCGCCGAAGGAAGGAGAGGAGGGGAGGAAGGAGGAAGAAAGGAGGAAGAAGAGGGTATTTTGAAATTTTTGAAAAATAAAAGGGGTGCCTTACATTTCTCGAGCCTGATGGCTACCATCCAGGAGCAGATATTGGTACCTAACAAATTGATTAAGGAGCCCATCAAAAAATCACAAGAGTGTCATTACTTTTTTTGGACATATTTTCCTTGGAAAAAACCCAAAATGCCACTCCTCCTTATATTCTTTGACGGCGAGTCTCCTCTCTCCCACCAGCGTTCCCCTCCTTCGCCCTCACCCCCTCCCCCGACCTCCCCCTATTCTCACCCCTCCCTCGTCGACCTCCCCCCTTCTCCTCCCCCTCGTGACAATGTTCGACCATGTGGGGAAGCCCTCTTCCCCCTCCTTCCTAAGGAAGGAGAAGAGGCGGAGGAAAGAGAGGACGAGGCTGAGGAGGGAATAGGCCCTCCGTCCCCTCCACCTCCTTTCTCCCCCTTGATGTCAGATTTGGTGGCGAGGCGGAGAAGGAAGGAGGTGAAGGAGGGCCAGGAGTGAGAGGGAGGGCAGGGGGTTGAGGACGACAGGAGGAGGGCAGGGGGAATGTCGGGGAAAGGGGACAGACGGCGGCGATAGACGGCGAAAACGGTGAAGCAGAATGGGAGGGAAGGAGGAAGAGAAGATACTTTGAGCATTTTTAAAATTTTTATGTGTGTCGTTTATCAATTTCGTGGCTGTTCTAATCTGATCGGTGTCCATAGGGATGGCCAGCGGGGCGGGTCGACCCGTTTCGACCCGCCCCGCCCCGCCCTGTGCGACCCGTTTGAGTCGCACAGGGCGGGTTGCGGGTCAACCCGGACCCGCCCCGTTTAGGGGCGGGTCAACCCGAGTTGACCCGTCCCGTTTAAACGGGACGGGTCAGATTCGTCCCGTGACGAATCACGGGACGAATCGGGTCAGGGAAAATTTTCCCTGACCCCTCTTCTTTTTTTTTTTTTTTTTTTAAGTCCTATATTATTATATACGTGAGACGGAAAAATTAATTTCGGGCCCCTATTTTATTTTTTTATTTTTTTTAAACCCTCAAAAAGTTAAAAAATTACCTATCATGAAAATTTTTAAATTTTTAAAAATAAAATAATAATAAAAGGCGAGACGGGTCTAACCCGTCTCGGCGAATCCGGGTAACGAATCGGGTCAACCCCGATTCTTGATTCGTCTCGTTTGGATTCGTGACGAGACGGGTCCAACCCGTCTCGTCATGGATTTGTTGGCCAGACGGGACGAATCAACCCGATTCGTCCCATTGGCCACCCCTAGGTGTCCATGTGGGTGCCCATATCCCTAGGTGTCCATGTGGGTGCCCATATCCGCTCCTCGACTATCCCCGTGTCTTCTCACATAAAAACCTTCACTGCTCACTCCTCACTGCTCACCTTGACTCCGTTCTCAGATCCCCAACGCAAAGGCCGGAAAAAAAAAAAAAAAAGGGATTTTTTCAGAAAATGGACGGAGATATTCACCATCACTACCACCCCAACGACAACGACAACAACCACTATGCCGTCTCCGACGGCGGCAACGGCGGCACCAGCATCCACATCACCGCCCTCGACGGCATCGTCAACGTCAACTCTCTCTTCACCTTTGCCGTCTTCATCGGCCTCGCCTGGAATCCTTCCGACCCCACCGCCGTCACCTCCGGCGACTGCTCCGCCTCCTCTTCCGTCGCCGAGTCCATGGTCTCCTTCCACGTGTTCTCCTTCGCCTCCTTCCTCTTCTCCAGCCTCGTCGCCCTCTGCCTCAAGCAGGCCATCCGCATCCTCCGGCCTCCCACCCGCCCCCGCGCCCTTCGCGTCAACCGCGCAGCCCTCCGCGCCGGCATCCTTGCCTCCGCCGTGGGCTCCTTCTTCGGGTGCGGATTCCTCATGCTCGCCCTCGTCGACGTTGTCCAGATCAAACTGGGCCGGATCGGATGCGGCGGGGCCACCGTCGGCGCCGTCATCGCCCTCGTCACCCTCATCCCCGCCGCAATGCTTATCTACGTTGGGGTGATCTTCTATGCCTCCACTCGCTGAGATCCCAAAATTGAATCTTGCTGTTAAAAATTGCTCCTTTGTGCTGTCTCATTATAAATCTGTGTCAAAATTGAATCTTGGTAGTAAAACTTGCTCCTTTTTGTAATGATTGAATGCATTGTCAAGACTCAGTACGTTTGGTCATTGATTGATATGATGATTGCTTAGTTTTGAAGGAAATTTACAGTACGATATGACTAGAATTAAACTTGTGGAAATATTGATTCGTGTTAGGGTTTAATTGGATTCTTGCCTAAATTTCTGCCAAAATTTTCAGCATGCTCACATGAGAAACACTTCCCAAGTCAGGAAAAAAAACCTACCATCACCTCGGATCCTGTAAATTAAAACTCTCATTAGTTATTAACCATACCCTTTTCAGTTTTCAGATTTCAGATCTGATCCATCTCTTTGATCTCTCTAAGCTTCAGCCATGGCTGCTGCTGCAAAGAATCACTTCAATTTTCATTGCCTCTGCTAGCTCCTGTTTGTTCTCTCCGCTTTCTCATCTGTTTCATTCATCTACTGGTCTCAGTTATCTGCTCCTTGTAAGGTTGAATCCATCTTTGCCTCGCGAGAGCATAACCCATCTTTCAGTCTCCTTGCCTTGCCTTCTGCATGGAACCAGCTCTCCTTCTCTCAGAACCACCCACCGATAAAGCTCAAGACCGCCCTCTTCGTCAAGAGATGGCCGCATCGCAACCTCGCTGGTGGGCTCGGGCGCTATGCCTTGACCCTCCATCTCGCCCTGGCCCGAAGAGGCCATCAGGTACATGTATTCACCACCCTATCGAACTCCACTCCCCCGACCGACCCAAATGCTAGCATGCACTTCCATCGAACCCCGCCATCCCCTGCTGGTTACCTCAACCAGGTTCTGGCTTGGGAGCAATTCCAAATCCATTCGATGTGATCCACACTGAGATTTTAGGGCTGTTCCATGGCCGTGCTCGGAACCTTAGCCACCTTGCTGTCTCTTGGCATGGGATTGCCCATGAAACCTTACACTCTGACATAGTTCAGGATCTTCTCCGAGGACCTCAAGACCCTCAGCACGCCCTGTAGTCACGGAGAGAGTCCCTAAGGTGATTGAAGAGGTGAAGTTCTTTCACGATTATGCCCACCATGTAGCCACGGGCGATCATGTAGGGAATGTGCTCAAGCTAATCTACGTGATTCCAGAAGAACAGGTTCATATCATTGGCAACGGAGTAGATGAAGAGTACATGCCTGATTCATCGTGGGGTGAGGATTTCAGAAGTAAGGTTGGGGTACTAAGGAACGAAATGCTAGTAATAGGAATGGCCGGAAGGTTAGTGAAGGATACAGGGCACCTACTCATGTTTGAAGTGCTGAAACTGGTCTTCATGGAGAGTGAGAGCTTTCGTGATTCTCGGTCCTTTGGAGAAGTCCCAACTGGCTATGTTCTACAACTCCCTTGATGTCTTCCTAAACCCAACACTTAGAGCTCAAGGTCTAGATCATCCATTTATAGAAGCAATGCTTTCTGGAGTTCCCATATACATTTATAAAAACAATGCTTTCTGGAGTTCCCATCATGGGGACTCGATTTGCTAGCGTCACAGGCTCCCTTGATCGTGAGTTCAGATATCGGCGACACATTCTTACCGATAATAGATTCGCTCAAGAAGTCTCTGTACAAAGATCTTGGAGGACGGGAAGGAAGTCCTCAAGAAGAAAGGCGAGCTCGCCAGAAACAGAGCACAGCAGCTTTTCACTGCCATGAAGATGGCATCTGCACATGAAAGACTCTTTCTGTGCATCTCTAGGGAAGTCGAAGTGCACGATAACAATAACTACTGTGTCTACCTGCTATCGTTCATTCAAACCAGGTGATTTGTTATTGCTCGACCCACTTCCATTTTTGTGACCTTAGTGCTCCTATAAACAAGATTGTAGTGATGTAGTGCTGCTCCCACTTGAGCTTTAATGGGCAACGAGATGTCAATCCCTTGTTATTGGAAAATTTTCCTTTTTGGTACTCTCTAGTAGTATATATATAGCAGGACAATGGGAGCTTGGTATGTACACTGAAGAGAGGAGACTGGAAGAAACGGAGGTTTCAGTTAGGTGCCTCTGCCTTCTTGGTTTGTTTGTTGTTGCAAGTATTGCAGCATTTGAAGGAGTTAATGGTGCTGGGGAGTGTGGGAGTTCTCCTGTGGAGAGAATGGCCTTCACAATGGCGCCGTGTGCGTCAGCATCACAGGATGCCGAGTCCCCGTCTCTGACGCGTGCTGCTCGGCGGTGCACAACCTAGGAAAGAACCCTAGCTGCCTGTGCACCATTAGGCTGTCAAACACCGCGAAGAGCGCTGGTGTCAGGCCGGAAGTCGCCATGACCATCCCCAAGAGATGCAGCCTCGCTGACCGCCCCATCGGCTACAAGTGTGGAGGTGAGTTCTTGTAATATTTCGCCATCATCACGACACTTAGTATGTTCTGTTAATAACAGCCTGTGTTCAACTTGCTTGCAGCTTATACCCTCCCCTGAGAAGTGAGAGTGTGTGATTCAGTTCAATCCGCTGGTATGTGAAGAAAACTGGTGGAGTGAAGCTATGTTTGCTTTGCTTGTATCTATTCTGGACCAAATAGAATGCTGGTATTGCTGTGTGGTTTGCCCTATGTCAAGTGTGTTGCTACAAATAATAAAATGATCAGTGCTTGCACTATTGGGTTCATGACTCATGACCCATGAGGATGTCATTTGAGCAAACAATACTACGATCAAATCAAACAAACAACAGAAAGAAACTCGACTTATTCAATAACATCTAGTTACTATTTACTGGAACGCGACGGTCTCCATCCTACAATTGAAACTGGGATGGATCCCAGTATACAGTTCAACCAACCAAACTCAGACTAAAAAGAAAACAAAAACTAACCAGTTTCTTAACAACAGTCTAGTTCAGTAGAGAAAATATACACTTCTGCTAAAACCCTGGAGGATAAAAAAAGAGACAACGGATTGCATGGAACCGGTGATCCTAGAACAGAGACCGTGCTCTCCGCCACGGGTTGGTCCCTTGCACAGCAACCAGCCATCTTCAGCAGGTTCCAGTAGTACCTGCATCCGTTATTAGCGTCAGCACAGGAATAGATCAGTAAGAAGCAAACAGCTACAGTTTACAGTTGCAAGAAGATGATCGCTAAATAACTGAAACATTTATGCATCAACAGTCTATAATTTCAGAGACAGAAAAGTGTATTGACAATTCGACATGATGAATTAAACTCATTCAAAGCTCAAACACTGGTATCACCTTCTTCCTATCTAACAGAGAACATTTAGCCTTGACGATAACTTCAGTAATAGAACGATCCTGACAGAAAAAAAATTGTTCAACTAAGTGATTTATCAACATATGCGTGTGATGTCATGTATAAAACTTTTCACTGATCAACTGATATATTTTACCTTGCCACCATTCTGCTCCTCCAATCTCAGGGTTTGTTGTATACTCAGAACCGTCCTTTCTCTCCTTCTCCTACAATATTTAACAACATTCAAAGGCCGTTTTATGAACAAGTATTTTGACAGTTGTCGTAACATTTTCACATGATCAGCACGAGACAACTCTTACGATGTAGGAAGGACCAGGGTACCGATTATCTGGATTATACGGGTAGTTGTCTCGGCAACCATAATCAACAGACGAGCTCATCAGGCATGGCTCTGAGATTTCACAATGCTCGGCAGGATTGCTGCCCTTTTGAGGTGTGTTCTGGCTTTTGTGGGGACTGCTGCCTTCGAATTTGCCATCTGAGAAGTTTGTTTTACAATTGTAAGGTTCATCTATGCCTGAAAGAAAAACATAACCAAGGTCATTGTAGGAACAGTGTCATAGAAAGGCTCTGCCTTCACAAAATGTCGACAAATACACATGGTTGTTCAAATAGCAAATAGATGAACATTCCTACAAGCAAGCAGATCATCCAGAATCCCACATCTATTCGATGCGCAACATAAAACTGCTCACTGAAATAAATTTCTATATTCGAAACGTGTAGAAGATTTCGTTCAGTCAGATGCCGAAGATGTCAATACAACTGCTCGAAAGAACAATGAGAAATACAAAATGAAATATAATGGGCGTCTCAATAGTCCAGAATTTGATTTTTGTTTTCTGAATTGAACATGAATACAGAGCTAGCAAAAACAAAGCAAGTTAAGGAGCAAATCAATCACCTTTGAAGCATTTATCTTCTATATGTTCTTAAAGAATTTAATCTCAAAGGATCAAAGAGCACTAAAAAAACATAATTGGGAATTATTTCATGGTTATCCTCCAAGATTCAGTACAGTTTCAATAGGTTTTGCATACTAGTAGTAATACTAGCAATGTTGTTGTCAATGAAAGACTAATATGCACAGTTCCAAATTGAACATAGTATCAAAAATAAAAAATGGTAACATCAATTTGGAAAAAGAAGAAGAAGAAGAAGAGAATCTTCATGAACCTGCAACTGCACTCTGAGTATTCAAACTCTGCCCCCCAAACCCCCCTTGCTTTTTAGGAGATTCCTGCAGAGTCAGAAGACAATAATTATCAGAAACTTTGCTGTTACAAGCTCAGGATATAAACAAAATCAAATCAAAATCAGTCTTTGATGTAACAACAAGCTGAAAGAACACAAACCCATGATTTCAAAACCACCAATTTATGCAACAAATCAAGAAAACAACAAATACACATCACAAAAATATCAATTCAACCCAAAAAAAAACTAATCAAGGTACCTTCTTTGACCTTGGTGGGAAGAGGTCACCCAAAACATCAGCAGACTTGGGATTTGGCTGCTTCACAGGGAAATATTGATCAACGAAGGCCTTGGCTGCTCTCTTGCTATCATCCATCATCAAATAAACAACAGGAAACTACAACAACAACATCAACTCTCTCTCCCCGCTCTCTTACCAAGGACAGCTTATAAAGAGAAGGTAAAGGATAAGAAGGAAGGAGAAGAACACGTGAAGGCAGAGATGGGTTCACACAATGAGGACAGGAAAGAGGCTGCATTTAAAGCCTCCCCCTCCCTCTCCCTCGACTTCTCTACAAAATCCAATTATAATCATATTAATTAGGGCAATTTTTTGGGAAAAAAATCTTCTTTTTGAAATTTAATTTCAAGAAAAGATTTTCTCAAAAATTTAATTATCAAAATCGAACACAGACAACGTCAGCGCTTACGTGGTGCTGAGCATTGTCGCCCCTATTGGCACTGGGTTACTACAGAGTGGTTATTTTTTTGTTCGGGTTTGGTCAACGTTCGATTCTAATGAATCCGGACTTAGTTTTTGTTCTAATTTTAAAATTTTACTATTAAGCATTTTAACATTAAAGTGTATGTAGTGCAGTGAATATAGTGTTTGTTTTTTAAATAGAAAGTAGTAGGTTTGACTAGGGTGAGCATCGGTCAGTTCGGTTCGGTTTTGTTAATTTTTTCAATACCGAACCGAACCGAACCGACTCAGTTCGGTTCGGTTTTCGGTTTTTTCGGTTAGGCTCATATATTTTCATCATTTCTTGCATTTTTTAATCACCATTATATTATCATCCTTTAAGTATCCTAATCTCAAATATCCAATACCTAAATTAGAAACAAGAAAAAGACCATAACCTTAATGTGAATAGAAAATTTCATGTTCTAAAACTTTTACACTGTATTTGGGCTTTTATATCAAAACTCGCATAATTATTATTAACTTTTACTAACAAGATTATAAAAGAAAGAACTATATTAATATAAATATTATTCTCAATTATGATAGTGTACTTAACATGACTTTCACATATTCAATATAAAAATATGATATTGCTAGAGCTAATGAGATAAGGTTCCACCTGTTTTTTTATGAATTTTATGATTCACTAAATTGAATTTGGGTGGGATAATACATAGGGTGAGAAGTTCGGTTCGGTTCGGTCGGGTTCGGGTTTTGTAACCCAAAACCGAAAACTAACCGAAATAGAGCGGTTCGGTTCGGTTCGGGTTCGGGTTTCGGTTTTTGGTCGGTTATTTCGGTTATAACCGAACTTTACTCACCCCTAGGTTTGACCTTTATCTGGCGCGTTGATTTGAGAAATTTTTTGTTTATTTTTTCTCTTTCATCTTTTAATTTTTCAAAATTAGTTGAGCTTTTATGAGTCAGAAAAAGAATAAAATAAAATTGCATTTGCTGGAAGTTAAACGCAACTCTATTGCCTGGAAAGCATTTATCTTAATCATTGTATCGCAAACACTTCTGTTAAACAATCTTAATATTCCTTTTAAATAATTAAGCAAATAATTATTTTCATCTAAAAAGCTACAGTTTTTCGTTAAGGTTCATCAAACTCAAATATAAAATTGTTACAATTTTGCATCATCAACCCAAATAAAAAAATAACCACCCCGCAACGGCCAACGCTACACAGATGAGGTAAAACTATTCAAGGCTTCTGTGGTGCCGACATGGTTTGTCTGTGGTCGATTTTGATAATTAAATTCTAAAAAAAAAATCTTTTCTTAAAATTAAATTTTAAAAAAAGGACTATTTAAAAAAATTGCCCTATTAACTATTTTATTTCCTTTAATATTAAACCATACTAATTATTTTCTGCTCCTCACTATCTCTCTCTCTCTCTCCCCGCATTTCCTGCCAATTAAAGATGTGTTCGTCACTGTGACATCTCTTTCTTCCTTCCCCAAATCTAATTGGCATGAATTACTTTCCTAGCCTATATTAAATTTCTAATTTTTTAAATATGTTTTCTTCTTTCTTGATTCATGAAGGACACCCTGGGCCCGGGTGGGTCCCGCCGTGAGGTCGGCGCCGCGTGTCCAAGACGATAAAAAAGGGGTTCGGTTTATGTGTGTGAGTCACACACACATAGAATAAGAGAGTCAATCTCGTGTTGACACATGTACTAATTCCTCTTATAATATGTTATGTGTGAGTGCCTCACAAACATATTATAAGAGATTATAAGAGGCCCAATTCATATTTCAACACTAAATTGATTTTATTATTATGTGTGTGACTCACGCACATGAACCGAATCTATAAAAAAAAGCCAACGGCGCCGCTTTTTTTCTTCTCCATTGCTGATGCGGTTTGTGGGGGCACAAACCATATCCAATGTCTAACACATTGAGTGGAGGGAAGAAGATTAGCCTACTCGGAAAGCTGTGGTCCATGGTGAGTTTCCTTTGTGTGTGGAGTTGGGATTCTACAAGCAACAATGTCTGCTACCATCACAATGTGAGCCATGCAGGTCAATGTCAATGGGTAGAACAAGGATCAGATGATCCTCTCCAAGCTCCAAGTGCCGCAAAGCGGGGCCTGCCGCCGGCCAACCCCTTCAAGGGATCGCCGCGTGCTGAACGATGCCGATGTTGTTATCTAGTTTGGCGAGCCAAACAATTGACGCTTTCGGTGAGGATGATGTGAAATTTGTCTGTACGTGTGTACCTGTTTGACGTTCTGAAGGTCGAAAAACTGATTTTTTTTTTTTAAAAGCTGGAATCACTCTAACCTCATCTTTTGACTCCAAGAAGGCAAAATGATCAACATTGTCTATGCCCCAGAGAGGAATATACCAAATTCACCAAATTGCCTCGTCATGCGTCACCTTTCGTAGGACCCAACCAAGGACAATTATTAGCAAGGCATCCAATCCCCTTGACCCCCAAGGAGCATAATGTTTAAGAGCCTTCACATCCCATCTTCGCTATCTTTATCCCTAAACCCTAGAGGTAATAATACTACCTAAATGACTAGTCCCAAACCCCAATTGGATAAAAATGGTGCACCCAAAATCTTGTTCTACTTTTAATTTAATGGACAACATGTATCCTTATCCAACCCTTGTTGCCTTTTGGGGACCACCTGCCTTCTTCCATGCTTCACATGCTCTTTGCCTGCTCACCTTGAGAGAGAGTTAAAGATGGATGGATTCAGTTCATGTATGTGAGTCACGCGTGCATTATAAGAGAGTCAATCCCGTTTTGATACGTAAATAAAAAATCGAGTTTTAAAAATACAAAGCTTTAAAGTTTTTGAGTGAATCTCACGTGTCAATATTTAACCCTCTAATAACAAACGCGTGTGACTCACAAATATGAGTCCAACCCTAAATGGAAGGGCTCTTCACCTCGTTGGAGGGCCATTTTAGGTTTATTTGGTGTGCCCGAAACAACCCACATACCCCCAATCCTCTGAGATGGGGCAGTGACACGAAGACAAATGGTCCATAGATCATGTCATGTGATCCTTTTCGATTGCTATGGATGATTAAAAAAATAAAATAAAATAAAAAATCCATACATATGTGAGTGACTGTTTTCTCTTGAAATTATTTTTCGTATCAATATAATTTTGCCGTTTTCGCACCCATCTCTGTTACAATATGAGTCTTATCTCATCTCTCATGAATTTGCACGACTTCTCGTAAATTGCACCAGTCACTTAATCAAAAGGATTATAGTCTATATGGATATGAAAAGTAAAATCTTTTCTCTTTATTTTATTCTATTTTAACGATAAAAAAGTAACGATATAGATATGAAAAAGTCTCTTTTCACTTTATTCTATTCTATTATATAAATCAAAAAGTAAGGGTGAGCATCGGGCGGTGCGGTGCACTTTTCCTGTACAAAAATGCAAACCGGTCCAAAAAACCACATGTTCAGAACCGAACCGAACCGAACCGAACCTCCTTCAGACCGAACAGTACACCGAACCGAATATGGTTTTCGGTTTTCGGTTTGTTTTGTAAACCGAAAATTACACCGAACAAGGGCCAGGCAATCATAGATTCATATTATGTATCAACAAAAAAGATGTCCCATTCCCATACATATACATCAGACACAAGGGCCACTTCAGGCAAGGGCCAGGCAATCATCATATGTATCAACAAAAAAGAATTCCCATTTCCATACATATACATCAGACACAAGGGCCACTTCAGGCAAGGGCCAGGCAAATAGGCAATCATCATATGTATCAACAAAAAAGAAATCCCATTCCCATACATATACATCAGACACAAGGGCCACTTCAGGCAACTCACAAGAGTCACAACTGAGGCAAGGGCCAGGCAATCATCATATGTAATATGTATCAACAAAAAAGAATTCCCATTCCCATACATATACATCAGACACAAGGGCCACTTCAGGTTCAGGCAAGGGCCAGGCAAATAGGCAATCATCAATTCATCATATGTATCAACAAAAAAGAATTCCCATTCCCATACATATACATCAGACACAAGGGCCACTTCAGGCAACTCACAAGAGTCACAACTGAGGCAAGGGCCAGGCAATCATCATATGTAATATGTATCAACAAAAAAGAATTCCCATTCCCATACATATACATCAGACACAAGGGCCACTTCAGGCAACTCACAAGAGTCACAACTGAGGCAAGGGCCAGGCATCACAGAAGGAGAACTGGGCATCATCACAGAAGAGAAGCCCCCATAATTGCTGGCCATACACACAAGGCAGACAATCAGGCAATCAGGCATCACAGAAGGCAGGCAATCAGGTGAGGCAATCAGGCATCACAGAACAGAAGGCAGGCAATCAGGCATCACAGAACAGAAGGCAGGCAATCAGGCAAGGCAGGCCCCTACATGATACATCAGACACAAGTGCAACTGTGCCAGGCAAGGGCCAGGCAAGGGCCAGGCAATCAGACACAAGGGCCAGGCATTAGCAATCATATCATCATATGTATCAACAAAAGAAAGGCCCCCAATCCCCATACTGGCCAATACACAAGGGGCAGCCAAAAATAGTATAATCCAAATTCAAAACAGGCTAAACAGCAATATTACAGACTTACAGTCCAAAGCTTGGACTGTAAACAGTCCAAAACAATGCAAATTAAAATATTACAGTCCAAACTCCAAAGTGTCCAAATAGCAAAGGCTGCAAAGCTCACAAGTTCTCTTCTCTTCTTAAACCTCCGTGATTGTTGGTTCCGATGCCATTTTAGACAAATCTATAATCAAAAGAAATGAATATTTATTTTGAGAAACAAAGTAATCTATTAAATTAAAAACTAATAATTGAATTAGATATTAAAATCCAAAAAAAATTTTACCTATATCATGTGTTTCAAGAACATCCAAGTCTTCTTCAATACTAATCTTTGTTGATGACATTGTGACCCGAAGCCAATCTTCGGTGCATAAAAGAGCTTGGACCATTCTTGGAGTCAATGAACTCCTAAACGGGTCAAGGATACGACCACCACTACTAAATGCCGATTCAGAAGCAACGGTGGAGATGGGAACCGCTAACACATCGCGAACCATTCGATGTAGGATAGGAAATCTTGAGCTATTAACTTTCCAATACTCCAAGATGTTAAATGTAGAAAGATCATCTTCGGCATCTTCACATAAAAACTTCTCCAATTCTGTCTTTGTCTCCTCACTTCCAACACCGGCTCTCATTCTTTTAAAGCGACTCCTTACATCTAATGATTGAGATGAGGAAGAGGAAACATTGACAATATTGCTTGAAGATTGGGCCATCTCACTCGATTGCTCATTTGAACTTTCATACCTTATCTTGTAGTCATTAAATAATAATGATGCGGCCTCTTTTACAATCTTCATCTTCTCTAAACTTTCACTCGCACCATAACGAAGTTCAAGAACAAATTGTACATATTGTTCCTTATATCGGGGGTCAAGAAGCACGGCAATGTAAATCAACATGTTAGTCTTCTCCCAACTCCCCCAATACTTGTCAAACTTCTCTTGCATTTTGTGGGCAATGTTCCTCAATTCTAAATCTCCACTTTCTTGTTGATCTATCAACTCACAAGCGACATTACTAATTTCATGAAGAAAACTATTGCTAGTTACATACAAAGAACCAGAAAAACGCAAAGTGAGTTCATAAAACTTTTCAAGAAAAATGCACAACCTTCTTGCATTAGTCCAATCATCCTCTAACGGCAACTCATTGTTTTCATTTCCACTTAACACTTGATTTCTGAAAAATGGGTCTTCATCACAATACCTTTCAAAAGCTCTTTCATACTTGCATGCGGTATGCAACATCAAATATGTGGAGTTCCATCTAGTAGGCACATCCAAGCATAAGGTTTTAGACCATTCAATTTTTTCAATCTCAACACAATTCTTAAACTTTTGTAATCGAGAAGGAGAACTCCTCACATACTTCACGGCTGAGCGCACCCTAGCAACAGAAGAGCCCATTTCTTTTATCCCATCATTAACAATAAGATTAACAATGTGCGCAATACACCTCATATGAAGGTATTTCCCATGTAGCATTGTTCCATTCCAATTATTAAGCCTTTTCTTTAAATAGGCGATCATAGTATCATTAGAAGATGCATTGTCAACGGTTATGGTGAAGACATTTTCAATCCCCCATTCTACCAAGCATCTCTCCACCGCCCTACCAAGTTCATCACCTTTATGACTAGGAATTGGACAAAAGTTTAAAATTCTTTTGTTTAATTTCCAATCATTATCAATCCAATGTGCAGTGAGACACATGTAGTTGATATTTTGAATAGAAGTCCAAGTGTCTGTTGTAAAAGATACCATTTGACATGTAGCTTTCAATAAATTCTTTAAATTTTCCTTCTCATCAATGTAAAGTTGGTAACAATCTCTTTGGATTGTCCAACGGGATGGGAGATGAAATCTAGGACATGCAATAGACATGAAGTATCGGAATCCAACACCTTCCACTAATTTGAATGGTTGTTCATCAAGAATTATCAAGTATGAAAGCGCTTTTCTTATAGCCACTTCATCATATTCCCAATTGCTAAGACTAGCTTCTCCACCACCACCACTTCCTCCTATTGGTTGTTGAAAACTTAACAGTTTTTGTCGGGTTTCTTCATTATGTGGGTTCTTCTTACAATTTTTCGCATGAGTATGCAATGTAGATGTACCATTCACACGTGGATCAGCATTGTATACTTTCTTACAATACTTGCACTCAGCTTTAGCATGTCCATTTTCTTGAAAAGTTTTAAAATGCAACCATACCGTAGATCTTTTCCTTACGCTCTTTCTCTTGGTTTTGTTAGTGGGCTGCTGAGGCTCCGCTGGATTCTTTCCTTGATCAACCTACAGACAAATTAAATTTAGATAAGTAATTATTATCATATATTTTAAATTTTCAAGATTTAGAATTTCAGTAAATAAAAATTTAGAAAAGCTTAAAATTAAACAACTAACCTCAACTGAACCTGAAGATGAGCCAGTTGTCAACTGTTCGGGAGGCGGCGGGGATGCTTGAGGTGCAGTTGATGGTGCCAAAGAAGGTCGGGAACTTGATGGTGCTAAAGGAGGCCGGGAGGTTGATGGCCCCGAAGAAGGAGGTCGGGAGCTTGACGGTGCCAATGGAGGCCTAGAGGAGCTCTCTTTCATTTTTCAAATTTCCTTTGGGTGATGCCCTACAGCCCTAGACTAGAGAGAAGAAAAATATTAAATATATGCTTAACTGCTTAAGCACTTAAGCTGTTAGCCTGTTAAGCAGCTTTAATTTAAAAGTTAAAACATATGCAATTACAGAATTACTGAATTACCTAAGGTCCTAAACTTTCTAAGATGAAGATTGAAGTGAATCATGTGATAACTGATCAGTAATAAGTGCAAAATAAGTGCAAAATAAATTGAAGTTATTCAGTTTTAACTTAAGTGCATCTAAGATGAAGACTAGATTGAAGTTATTCAGTTTTAAGTGCAAAATAAATTAGAGCAAAGCAACTGAGCAGTGAGCATTAAGCCATTAAGAAAAATTAGAAAATCACAAGAATTGAAGAAATCAAATAGCTGTTTAGCCTGTTTCAGTGTTTAGTGTTTACTGTTTTGTGTTTGTAACTTTTGTGTAATTTACTAATTTCTCAGAATCTCATCATGTGAAGCTGTGAAGGAGAAGGATGACCTTTAAACAATTAAACTTGGCTTTTATATATTTCATCTGTAATCTGTGATTCTGTTCAACACTCAACAGTCAACAGGAAGAAATTCAAGAAAACAAAATCAATTTTTCAGAATACAAATTGCTAAAAAAATGCTACCTACCTGAATACGAATATTTTCCTTTAACTTTGATTTTTCCAAAAATCCAAGTAGTTTAGCACAACACTGTCAGTCTGTCACCGAAGTTGGAATCCTGTTGATTGTTTCCAAGTTTCCAACTGAAAAGGAAAAAAATAAAAAATAAATCCTTTTGCAGTTTTGCTTAAGGCTTTAAGCTAAACAAGAAAAACCTTGACTTGATTACTAAATCACAAAAAAAAAAAAAAAATAGATTTGGCTATAATTGAATCTTACATAGATGATAGATCCGTGGTTGACTTGAGTTGAGATGTCGATAGAGATGCGATCATGCGAAGAAGATGATGAGGAAGACTAAGGAGGAGGGATCCGTCGTCGGGAGTCTGATCGCGATGGGGGGAGCGACTGGATTAGGGCTCAGATGGAGGAGAAGACTCAGATCAGATGGAGGAGAAGACTCAGATCAGATGGAGGAGAACTGGAGAAGATGGAACATTGGAACGGGATTAGGGCAATTAGGGCTCGCGCTCGCCCGCCGCTCTTCAATTTTTCGATCGAGGATTAGGAAATGAATCGACTATCGAGATTCGAGAGAGAGAGAGAATCAGAGATCTAAAATTTTTGATCTCACGCACGCGAGCGACACGCTGCACCGCACGCACGACACGAGGCAGTAGGCACACGTGAGTCGTGACGAACGACACGGGGTCAGGCGGATTCGGGCGGTGTTCGGGCGGGTCGGTTTCGAAATTTCTGAAACCGACCCGCACCGCAAAAACCGAATTGGTTTAAAATCGTGATTTCCAACCGCGCCGAAATTTTGAAAACCGAACCGAACCGCCCGAAATTCAGCGGTTCGGTCGGTTAATTCGGTTTTACGGTTTATATGCTCACCCCTATCAAAAAGTAACGACGTAGATATGAACAGTGAAATTTTTTTCTCTTTATTCTATTCCACTTTTTATCAATCAAAAAGTAACAATCCGCAAATTACATAATGGTCGTGTTTTAATTCATGAAAGTGGGAGAAAATGGGAAGTGAAAACACTCATTTCTCACTTTCATTTTTTATTTTGAACTGAAAATGGAAAATGAGAAAACTTTTTTTTCTTTTACAACTCCCTTTTAAATTACCATTTCTCATTTTCAGGGTGTTACAGTTAATTTTTTGGTCATGTAAATCTCACCTGTAATAAGTTGTAGTGTAACGCATTAAATATTGTTGTCATGTGAAATATCACCTATAGTCCAATTAAAGTTCAAAAAGATCACTTTAGAAATAATATTAATTTAATATTATTTTGTTGTCAACTTTTCACTTTCACTTTCATATTACTAATCAAACACTGAAAACCGCAATATATTTGTAACACCTCGTTCTCAGAATACGTACTTAGATACGTATTCTGATTTTTCGATCATGAATCTATCGATTTAGTTTTGAATTTGTTTTTGTTTTATTATTATTTGTGCGATTGTTTTGTATTGGATTCGGATTCGTGAACTCGGAGTCAGCCCTAATCTGAACCGAGTACCCGATCCTACTGTATTGCTCGATTTGGTCTTTTCAGTAGTCAGATTTGATCGGTTGCATTCTTAAACATTATTTTCCAATATTTTAGATTTTTCATGATTTTTTATAATTTTTCAGATTTATTCTGCAAAATCTTCAAAACCGGTGTCGATCGGTATCGCTGACCAATTCTGAATTTTTAGTTTTCAAATGGAGTTGAATTTCTAGAAACAGATTTCACATTACTTCTCAGAATCTCATTTTCTATCTAAATACTTTTTTGAGATTTTTTTGAATTTATCGAAATTTGACCGGCTTTGATGTCGACTGGTATCACCAGTTGATTTCAGGATTTTTTTTTAATTTGAAAATCAGATTGAATTTTTTGAATCCGATTTCACATTGTACCTTAAAATAATATTTTCTATTTTTGAGATTTTTTGGAGATATATCTGGATTACTCAAAAATTCACCCTATTATTATAATATATTTAAACTGATTCTTTTATCCTTTTCTTTTCTCTTTTCTCTTTTTTTTCCTTCTCGCATCAGCCGACCAACACCCCACCCTCTTTCCCTTCACCTGCCCATCTTCCATCTCATCACCTCTCTTTCTTTTATTTTATTGATTTATCATTTTAACAAACTTAAATTTCTCTCTCACACGCTCATTTATCATCTTTCCATTCACTCCTTCCCTCTCCCCCTCCTAGGCTGACGGTAGCCCAGCACCACCGCCACCGCCACCGCCATCGCCTCACCTCCGGCCACCTCCTCCACCAACCACCCAAGCAACTTTCCCCTTTCTTCTTCTTCATTGTAGCCTGTCTAAAAATCACTGAAGACAAGTCATTAGATAACAGAGTTCATGCTTCAGACGCGAGGCTAATCAAAGTCACTCGTGCAAAGGCAAGACACAGGGCTCGAAGTCCGCGTCTCAATACCACTACAATGCCAAGGCGCAGAGCTCTAAGCCCGCGTCTCAGTACCACTTCAGTGCTCAGTCACAAAGCTCAAGGCGTGTGTCTAATACCACGTCAATGAGGAAACACAGAGTCGGAGGCTCGCGTTTCAACACCACCGCGATGCCCAAAACGTGGAGCTCAAGACCTGCGTTCAGCGTTATCTCAACGGCTAAACGCAGAACTCAAGCCCGCGTTTCAATTGGAGAGGAACTCTGCGTCTCAGTTATAACTACCTACATTACTGGGTCAAGTACTGCCCACGTTATGAGTGGGAGTTAACCCCATTATGAAGGATTTTTAGGGGACAATTTTACCCCTAGAACCCCTATAAATAGCTCAGTTTGCTATTAAAGAAAGGTCAGAATTTCCAACTGAGAAAGCTTAGCTTTATAAAGAGTTCAATTCTTCTACCAACTTACTGAATTTAAGTTTTTACCTAAGTCTCTTTGAGATTTCATTATATAGGAGCTGTGCTACTCATCTGTGATTCAAGAAGAAGAGTATTAGAAGAGCCTGACATTTACCCGATCAACGAAAAATAAGACCCACTTTTCACCGTTACGCAAATAACCCAGCCTTAAATAAAGAGAATATCTGAGTTTGATTGTCTTCTCTCTCTTGTAATTGAATTTTGACTTGTTGTAACCTTTCATTGATTTAAGAAAATTTTGCAATACTTTCAGTTTTCCTCCCTGTACAATATTCATCACCTTGCATCTCCAACAACAACTACTACTTTAATATCAACACCACCATTTTCTTTCCTCCTTCTCTTCCACCATGGAAGGCCACCACCACCACCACCGAGGGCTGGACACCTCTCCCCCAAGTCCCTCTCTCATCATCTCCACCTCTCTCCTCTTCAATTAATATCTCTCCTTCTCCAATTTTCTCAAAACCCAACTCTACCACCTTCTTCTTCTTCTTCAATCCACCATCAATTCACCACCAATTCCTCCACTTTCACCAAGCAACTACCATCTCCACCATCTCCTTCAGCTCTCTAACACCACCTCCTCTCTACACCACCACCAATAACATTTACAACCACAATAACAACATCAACAATAACAACCACCAACACCAAAACAACCTCCACCTCCCCCTCCTCCTTGAACTCCGGCCGTATGTCGCCCCCCCTCCGGTGTGCCCCCTTGGCCGCCGGCAGGGCTTTCCCCTCTTTCGCTTTTTCTTTTCCCTTCTTTCTTTTTTTTTTTTCCTTTCCCTTCTTTTCTAATCCTTGTTTTCTTTTCCCTTTACAGCATACATTCTCTCTCACTCTCCCCCCACCTTCCTACATCTCTCTCTCTAACTCACTTTCTAGGTTCTCTCGAACTCTCTCTCTCTCTTGCAACCTCTTTCTTTCCCTCTAACTGATTCTCCTCTCTCTCCTCTCTCTTTCCTCTCTCTCCCTCTCTAAAATATTATATTTATATATTTAATATGGATTGGTGGCGTGCATGTGTTTCTGGTATTTCAGAATTTTACGACGATTTTTTTGAAGATATAGGTGAGTACTTTTTCTGAGTCAGGGAGTACTCCTTTTTAGTATTTAAGCCAGTATTATATTTTACATTGAGCGAGTATTTTCTGCTATTGTTACATGTTGGGTAAATGCTATTTTTGCTTGTAACACATGATGCATCGTTATGCAAGTTGATATATGATATTCGAGTGCTTTTTTGATATTAACATGTTTTATGAATACCTGTTGGTCGTTATTATAACTCATTGAACTGACATTATACTTGTATTGGGTATGCCTAGATACGCTCCCGCTTCGCTCAGCTTCGCATAACTAATTAATAGATTAATTTATTATTATTATAAATATGGTTGTAAAGAGTTTGAATAGTTTAATTATACGGTTCTCATGTATCATGTTGCATGACCGAATGATTACTTGACATATGTTGTTGTAACTGTGTATTCAACTCACCTGATACTGACATGTTTATTACCTGACACTGAAATGTTTATACTTGACATCTGATCCCTGACACTTGATATCTGACACTGGTACTTGACATGTTATCATGTAACGCCTGATACCTGACATCTGATATTTGACACTTGACGATTGACATGCTATCACTTGATACTTGACATATACTATTACTTGGTACTGATACACTTGACCTGATGCTGTGACACCTGATTGGACCGTATTACACCTGACACCTATATTACATTGCCTATTCATGATTATCACTTTTATGAGGACTTGACATGATTATTACACTACTTTCCCGCTGCCCTGGCTTCCCCCTCCGCCGCCATCCTCGTAATCCACCTCCTTCTCCTCCTCGCCCCTCGCCGCACTCCCAGCTGCCGCGCCTCTCGCTCTAGACCCACCTTCCCAAGGAGCAAGAAACATGGGTCATGGACATCATGTTATCAGTGATGCTAGCGAAGCTCGGCCTGGTGTAGCGTCCCGATCCCGCGGATACGGAGACGCTACTGTGACGTACATATGCAGGGCGATGGTACCATCACATATATACGTTAAGCATCAATACAATACAAGAATCAGAGTGCGAAAAAACGTGATAATATACATTCTAATATAAAAGTATAAGTACTCAGTCATCACAGTCTGTGACATAATATTACATAAATATTACATCACCAGGTAGTATAAAAATAGACTGTACATGGTACAAAAGATAAGAACTCACGAGCTGAAAGAGTCTCGCGAGTGGGGAAAGACAAGATGAAGCTACGGCTGATCCGCCTGCTCCTCGAAGTAGGCCTGGTCCTCAGCTGAAGGGTCCACCTCAGTCCAAGCTGCAAGATCTGGACATGCAATTATAGGGTTGTTAGTGGGTAACCCAGCGAGTGCAAGAACCCAAATGATAAGTATAAACAAAAGTGAACGCATCAGGTCAAGCACAATGTACCCAAATCTCTAAGTATGAAATAATCACAATAAATAGTGAAATATGGAAATAACATTAGAATTTGTGTGGCATGAAATAAAAGCAAGTGTAGCAGGTCAAATGTCATGTAATCAAATTAGCAAGCATTGAGTAATTACAATAAATAGTAAGTATGAAAATGACAATAAAATTCATGTAGCATGAAGTCAATTATCAAGTTATTATTAAGACTCGTTCAATTTGTATGTTTCGGTATATGGCCCGTACCATATACTTTCGCATATAAGTCAAGCGAGGTTGGTTATTGAAAATTGATAGGGAACGATGAATCATGTTTAGAGTGGGTCCCGTGCATACCCGGGACAACGGTCCAGGAGTATCCGGTACTGAGCCGAACGTACCGCTAGGTACCGGGACTTACTATATGCCCGAAGATCTTAGTATACGCCCGAACAAGAATAGAGTGTCATCGCTCCTCACAGAATATACCCCGGGGATTACGGCACACCCGGCAGGCAGGTAAAGGGGTTGGGGTGCCAGTACACCCCACGGAAGTGCCTGGTGGCCTCCAGGTCGAATCCCAGGAATTAGTTGTACAACATTTGTATGGCCACCATAAACACAGAAGCTATATCGGTACCCATCAATTTTTCCCGTCCCGGTATAAGTTGTTTAAATATTATAGATTGTCAAATGATAATATCCACAGGGTATTCACAAAAGTCCAATATCTATGGTTATCCTATTATGGGGGTCAACAGGAGTATAATATTAGGAGTAATGTCAGGAGTCTCCCCATTTCAGGGGTTCAAGTATACAGGAGTTCAGGAGCACAGGAGTACCAGATGTCTAGTAATAATATAATAATCATGCCAAGTCCTCGTAAAAGTGAAAGTCATGAATGTGCCATATAATACAGGTATCAGGGGTGATAGTGTCCGGTCAAGGATCACGACGTCAGGTCAATGTACTTGTACCATGTGAAAACGTGCCAAATGAGTGCTAGCATATGACATATATCGGGTGTCAGGATCAGGTGTCAAGTATGACAGATCAAGTACCGGTGTCTGATATCAAGTGTCATGGATCAGGTATTAATTATAACATATCAAGTACCGGTGTAAATACAGAGTGCAATATCATATATTAACTCGTATAGCAAGATATCATGTACTAAAAATTTCAGTAGTAAGTGTTAGGCATGTTAAAGTATACACATATCAATATCATGCTATAAATACAAGAGTTGTAATTATCAAGTCTAATACAAAGCACTCACCTGAAATCGGGGTGTAATACCGGGTTAAAATCCGAGAAGTCCGCTAACGCGTACGAGAAAGCCACTGGCCCATATATATATTAAAAAATATAAAAATAAATATATTATATTTTGAATATTAGAGAGAGAATGAAAGGAAAGAGAGGGGGAGAGAGAGTTGTAGGATGGAGAGAGAGAATATAGGATATTTTTAGAATAGGAAAATAGGAATTAAAAGGGGAAGGGTATGATTGAAATTATGAGGAAGTAATTTGGGGGTGATGTGGAGGGTATTTAGGGAATGTGAGAAAAGTGGTATATTTGAAAAAGGGGAAAAGAAAGAAAGGAGAAAAGAAAAGGAAGAAAGAAAGAAAGAAAAATGGAGCCGGGGGGGGGGGGGGGTGGTTTCGGTGGTCGGCGGCCCTGGGACGGCGGCGGCGGCGCCGGAGGTGGGGGTGGCGCGGCTACCCCGGGGAGGGGAGGGGGTTTGGTGGTTGTTGGTTTGGTTGATGTTGTTAGTGAAGTTGTTATTGTTGGTGGTGTTAGTTTGTGGTGGTGATGGTTGTGGTAGTTGTTGGAGGTGGTGGAGAGTTAGAGGAGGAGGAGGAGGTGATGATGGGGTGGTGGGAGTGGTGGAATTGATGGAGTGGTGGTGAATTTTGGAGAAGGAAAGGGAGTGGTGGTGATGGGTTTGTTTGAAATTGGAGGTGATAGGTTGTTGGTTGAAGATGAAGGAGGTGGTGGAGTGGAGAGGGGGTGTGGGGGAGGTGGCGCCGACGGCTAGGGAGGGGCGGTGGCGGTGGTGAGGGTGGAGGCGCCGGCGGTGATGTGGGATGTTAGTTTTCGTAGGAGATGAAAATAGAGAAGATGAGAAAGGAGAAGAGAAAGAAGTTTATAGGAAAAGAAGTGGGGGGAGTGAGTAGGGATGGGCTACTATTGCAGACCATCAGGCAGCTGCAGGAAGGGGAGCAGTGCATGGGGAAGATAAGGGGAAGAAAAGAAAAGAAAAAAGAAAGAAAAATGGAAAAATTAAGGAAAAGAAATAGAAAAAATAATAAATAAATATATTATTAAATAATTAAATTAATAGAATATTCTAGAAGTATAAAGTAGGAGAGTGGAGAAGGAAAAGTAAGAAATGAAAAGGTCGTTAAATAATAATATTATTTTAATAGGGCAAAAATTCGACTGTTTCAGAAACGTTCTGAAAATTCTAAAAAATAGCAAATATTATTTTAAGATATCCGATGAAATAGGATTTGAGAAATTCAATCTATTTTTTAAACTAAAAATTCTGAAATCTTCTGGCGATACGGCTGACACTAGAATCGGTTAAATTTTGATAAATTTAGAAAAATCTTAAAAAATGTATTTAGATAGAAAATAAAATTCTAGGAAGTAACGTGAAAACCTTTTCTGAAAATTCAATCCCATTTGAAAACTAAAAATTCAGGAATCAGTCAGCGATGCCGACTAACACTGGTTTTGCAGATTTTACAGAAAAATTCTGAAAATTTTAAAAAATCATAAAAAATCTAAAATATTGGAAAACAGTATCTGAAACTAAAATCGGTCAAATTAAACTAATAAAAAGGTCAAATCGAGCAGCAGGCTGGCATCGGGTTCCCGGGCCGTGTCAGGGCTGACTCTAGGTTTGAGAATCCAGATTCAATACACAATAACATAAGCAATCACAACCCAAAAATACATACTGAAAAAAATTGAATTAATACGGTTGAAAATTTTGAGACACGTATCTGGGTACGTATCCCGGGAACGGGGTGCTACAACTTGGTTGTTTATTGTCGCTTCTTAGCTAATGAGATTGTTAAGGCTTATGCACATAACCACTTCTTCGATATACTCACCAATGTCTCATGTAGCTGTGCCTAATGTTAGGCTATCTCTTCATCTTATTGCCAAACTTGATGGCATCTTACTCCAACGTCACTCTCGGCCCTTGCCTCCACAGCCGCCTTCGACCTTAACCCTCCAGCGCAGAGACCTCCTCCTCAGCGAAATCTCTCCAGCGTGATATCTATTATCGAGATTTGTCTTGCCTCCACCATTGTGAGTTTTTTCCTCATCCTCTAACACTGTCTCTGCCACCTTGCTGAAAGTTCACCTAGAGGAGATGAATAGGTGAAGTGCTAATCAAATGCGCAATTCAAAACTTTTACACTAACACAAATGATTTCTAAAGAGTGAAGCCGAATTTTCGATGAAGGACTTTAGAACTTCTCCTCAAGATTCTTTTTTTATAAGAATTGAGGTACGTCAATAGCTCTCTTGAATCGATACAAGTGTAGGCACAATATCAAGCATATATAGATGGGCAATAATATCAATGCAAGATACAAACAAGTAGAGTTGAGTTGAGAGATAGCAAACGCAAACAAAAAGATTTGTTTTGAGTTTCGAACAACAAGCTCTACATCCCCGCCTTCACCGCGTGAGTGCTTTTTACTATCTCCACAAAAGAACTCCCCACGTAGAAAACAAGTCCTACACAAGAGGTGGACACAAAGTCAATGGGCTTCTATACAAGAGATGGGCATAAAGCTAAGGCAAAAAAGCCAAATACACCTCTACACGAGGGTAACACAAAGCATTTTGAGGAATACAACTCTTGGTGATCACTAAGACCACAAACTAAAAATTTTAAAAAACACAAAAAATCCTATAAGGATAGATAGAAATGATAGCTCAAGCTTGTGAGAAACTAAAAGTTCTGAAATGAAGTTTTTAAGAAAACACTCGAAAAAATTTCCTTGAAGAAATCGAGATTTGAAGTTTGAAACTTAAATTTCTCAAAAACTTAATTTCTAGATTTCTCAAAACGTTAAACACAATTTTGCTCTTCAAAATCCTTGTAGATACTCTTGTAGAAACTCTCTCCAATTACCCTTACTTACAGGAAGAGGGTAGAAATGATTAGAGAGTAAACCCGTTAATTAAAACATCGATACAGTCTTAATAAAGTGAAATATACTCGTTGGAAAATAAGACAAAACAGTTTGAATAGGAAAAAAAAATCTCATTTTATTTGAAATCTGGCCCAAATAACTCACTAGGACTGTCGACAGCCCTCCAAAGAGCGACGACGATATAAGATGTGCGCACATCTCTTTTACCTTGAAGGTTTGATGAGGAATACATAACAATGTCGCATGGTCTAAACTGAAGACAAACAATGTTATCTAAAATATAGCACACATGTTCCCTTCTTACCTTTAGAAATCCCCACTTCCCCACCTAACCAAACAGCCCCAAACAGTCAAAACAAAAACAAACAAATCATACTAGTAAGCAAACATGTATAAGCCTACATTTGCATGTTCAAATTCTAGTATGCTGAATGTCATATTTTAAAACAATTAACTGTGAACAAATAACATATCGTCTGCTTAATTGTGGTAATAAAGATTGCATGAGTAAAAGAATTTTCATGATTTAACACCAGATTAAACTTATATACGTCAATAGAGATAATCTTCAATCGATATTTAATCCAACTTGTTTCCAAAACTAATAAATTCCATGGGTAATTTCTTTTGTTTTTGTTTTTGTTTTTTTGGGCTCAAAACCCTTTCGCAAACTACAAACACGCCCGGTTTCCAAATCTTGGCCCAATAGGCCTGCTCAAGGTAATCAAATTCCGGACCGTGGTTTCGCTCAGTTGGGCCGGCCCGAGGTCTTGTCATTTTAGGGAGGGCATTTTCGGCTTATATAAACGTCGTCACTTGGAAGCTAGGGTTTCGAACGGCTGACGACTAGAACGAACGAATCGCTTCTCCTCGATTCGATTTGCCGCAGCCATGGTAATCTCCTTCGATCCGATCTATTAGTTTCTTTCTTTTTCCAGACTTTAATTGATTTCGTTCTTAAAGATTTCAATATTTGCGTGAATTAATGGAACCCTTGCAGACTGTTTGCTTATTGCTTCGTGTAATTGACCCCAAAGATTTGGGATAAACACTTTGTTGTTGTTCTTGCTGATGATGGTAGTGTAAAATTGTTTTTTTTAATTTTAAAAAAAATTGTATGTATGTATGGTAACACTGTAGTATTCGCCCCAATGAGTCTGCTCAGTTCAGAACATTTTTAATGTTTTGAAGCATTTGGATTCATGCTAGGGTTACTTGAAACATCAGATAAATAACCTTATTTGTATAAAAGATGAGAAACCTTTGAACATTAATACATTCCCATGTTTAGTTTTCACTAATCTAGTAAAGTGAATGTCGTTGTTTTAGCTCGTTGTCCTACTTGAACTTGATTCGGTCTTTGTCAATTGCTTGATTGCAGCACTCCATTAGGGTTTTTAGTGAATTTAGAGCTAGGTAGTGCCAAAAAGATTGAACTTGTTCTGTAGTATTGTTAGACTTTATTTCCCATTGTTATGGATTATAATGAATCTGTTCCTGACTAGTAACATGCAACCTTATTTTAATCCTTCCCGACAACTAACATGCAACCTCATTTTAATCCCTATGAATTCTGAAAACAGTTAAATCATTCCTGAGAATTTACCTTGCTCCACCACAGTGAGGGCATTCCATTTGACCAGATTTACTTGATGTATTTTTACGCTTGGACCTTGAGTTATACTTCATGATAACTTTTCAAAGTAGACATTCTGATGTCCTTTTGACTTCTGGAAAGAAAAAGCTATTGTGCCTGCCTGTCTAGAGTCATGAGTTTTTTTTTTAGCTTAGCATTTAGGAAAAATGATGGTTGATGATAGTTCTTTGACTGTGAATTGCCGCTCATTTCATATCATCTTAAACAGGCTTTGCTAACCTCTTTTAGGTTGTTTTCTAGTTATTATTTGTTATGATAATTTGATTCTGTAACTTTTACAGTTAAAATAAATATCAACACCATATTTTTCCTTTACGGTTCATGGTCCAGATTCATTTTGTGCTCAATAATATAAGATGTATCTTGTTTCATTAGGTTCTTAACTTCCATTCTGGTGTATTTAGTCAATGCTTATTTTTGGTTTTATTTTTGGTTTCAAGTATTTTTCCGTCAGCTAACAAGTTTGAATTACTGAATCACTGATACTGTGGTGCATTGCACTTATTGCTTGATTATTGACAAAGTATTGTTAAATTTGTGAGATTAATGTGCTTAGATGAGTTCTAGGTAACTTATAGGGCTAGAGTATGTAATCTGATTGTACTGTTTATACTGTCAATTCTCAAACTTCCCGTGTCCAATATTATCTCCTTTTTCCTCGAACAGCACTCATACCTCAAAATCTCCAATCTAGAACATTCCAAGTTTATAACTCATTTAGAAGTACTAAAATCTACATCAAATATCCTTTAAATCTTATAGGACCAGAATTTCTTTCTATCCCCTTGTACGGTTGAACTTACATGCTTTATGTTGTACAGGTGAACGTGCCAAAGACAAAGAAAACTTACTGCAAGAACAAGGAGTGCAAGAAGCACACCCTGCACAAAGTCACACAGTACAAGAAGGGAAAGGATAGTCTTTCTGTTCAAGGGAAACGTCGTTATGACCGGAAGCAGTCAGGATATGGTGGACAGACAAAGCCCGTCTTCCACAAGAAGGTATTTTCTTCCCTAAATTGTTGAAAAACAGTAGTTAGAGAGAGCAGCATATTCATGTCTCTATTTCTTATACGATTTATTCTATTTGCCAGTTAGGTCTTGCGAGGTTTCTTTGGAACGTGTTGTTTTTTTATTTGTAAACAAAGTTTTCCAAATGACAAGCATCAATTTTCCAAGTATATTTGCTTCTTTATCTTGATCAAGATGACTTTTGCTTTTGCCTTGTCTTGTAACCATATGATCGTCTGAATCAATCGAAAGAACTGCTCTTATAGAATCTAATGTGTGCATGCACGCATGCCCTGAATGCAATCATTTGAAACTTTTTAAAGAACTGTTTTTATAGACTTTAATGCATGTTCATTCATGCACTGAGTACAATCTTCGATATGCTTTACTATTATTTTCAAGTGGATAGTTGCCGTGATTTCTATATGGTTGCATTCAATCCTGATTACATCTGATGGTTGGATCTGCTTATTGGGATCCAATGTCTCAGTTTTCCCCCATTGGCCCATTTTCATCACTCTGGTCATAATCGGTGTTTCATGTTTAACTCTCTGAGAGGGACTTGCCAGGAGACACTTGTATTTTCATTTCTCCTATAATAAATGTACTAAAACTTGTTGATTGCTTAACTTGATTATTTGTTTCCCATACCAGGCCAAAACTACAAAGAAGATTGTGCTGAAGCTACAGTGCCAGAGCTGCAAGCACATATCACAGCACCCAATTAAGGTTCTAATCATCTTGTTTTAAGTACTTTTTTTCTTCTATTTTTTATTAATTTGTCTAATCTTTTTGTTGGTCCGCTTTTCGCAGAGATGCAAGCACTTTGAGATCGGTGGAGACAAGAAGGGCAAGGGGACATCTCTGTTCTAAGTCTGGTTTTGTTTGCCATTGCACATCATGCTCTGTTTTAGTTGGAAAGGAAGTATTTTTCTCCTTTACTAGAATTTATCTGAGTTTTGTTGGATAATTTTGTGATTTTGAACTTCTTTCTATTACAGAATGTTTGTTTAAGCCTGACTGCTATTTCTTTTTGTCAGTCTCAGTGTTAGTCCGATAATTGCTGGTTGTGATCTGATTAATTAAATATGGTATTTTTACTATTTGTTCTGGTTTCTGAAGGAAGTGAAACCTATAGTTTTCTACTTTGCTTGGTGAGGGTTCATGTTTATTATTCCAGAATGATGTATTTGTTTATCTTCAAAAGCTGCCCCCTAAAATTGGGTTAAGAATTTGAGATAAAGGTTTTGTTGTATATATTCATCTTCAATACTGGAGATTGAACCACGAAAAGTCTTGGAAATATTTCTAGGTTATCTAGCAGAATCAAATTACTTTGTTCTTTCTTATGTTAGTAAAATTAGTGATTTCCCAATATCTTACACGCTCAATCAAACTAAAGTTGAAAACATAGTGAAATGTGAGGATATATATATTTATCTATGAAATTTCTCCCTATTTATCTATTAAAAGACAGACTAATTTGATCACGTGTGCAAATTACAGCTTAAATTATTGCTTAGATGAGAAAAAAGGAAATTAAGAAAGATACCCACCAAAATAATTTATTATCTCCATCAATGAACCAACTATCGCATGGTATAATGAGCTCATGTTAGTGAGGGTTTTTTGTTCTTATTTTGTTGGAAAAAAGTATCCTCCTCTAAACTGGCAAAATACTATGGAATTTTTAGTTTTTAGTTCAAGTTGTATTCAATCTTCAGTCTGTACACACAAACTTTTGGAGCTTGCACGAGTCCATGGGAATACTAGTTGTAATCGTAAATGTCTACTACTTATAATCAGAAACGTAACTTATACCGTAACTTTTATGTATTGCACAGTTTCTTATGTTTGTGCTAAGCTAGACTGCCATCCTTGGAAATTTTCGCGGTTTTGAGCTGAAAAATACGCTTTTCATATGTGCGTGTATATAGATGAAACATCAGTAACATATGCTTCCATGGTATACAAACATCACTATTTTGAGTATCATTTTGTTGATTGTAGAGTAGTATGATTGAGTATCTATAACAATTTCGTGGATGTTACCCAATTTTAGAGATTTGGGGTTTATTCCATATATCCTGTGTGTATGACAATGGGGCTCCTTACACTATGAACACCATCAGACCAGATAAGCGTTGCCGATGCAATTTCATTGGAAAAATACCCTCCTGTGCGAAAGCTGTCACAACGAAGCTTTGCTTCTCCTTCATGGATGCGAAGGATAGCGTGGCAGGAATCACAGCAACTTCAATCTTGCCACGCGTTTCAATCGTTGCTTTGTATGTTGCCTTTGCTGCGCCAACATTTGTTACTGTCCTCGAAAAGTTAACCGAGTACTGTGTATCTGGAGTCACTTGGAAAGCCATGGATGGGTAGTTTAGATCCTTAACAGCTGCAGAGGATTTGGCGTCGCAACTGCTTTCATCTCCAGATATGAGTTGAATTTCATCGTTGCTGTAGCCTGAGCTACATAGCATCTCTATGTAGTCATGGAAACCAGCATCGTAGATCAGACCAGGATCTGCAGCCTTTATTGGGTTGATCTGGCCTGCACCATAGGCTAATTCTGCGTCCAGGCTTTTGATGGATCCATAGGTTTTGCTGCACATATCGAATTCATCTTTAGATGTCAAGTTGATAAATGACTCAAAAACATAAGGTTGTTCAAGAGAAACTCAAAAGTCAAATTTTAAGGCAAGAAGTTCGAGAAAATACCAGTTGTAACGAGAGCAGAACGGAGAGCAGCTGGTGAGAAATCAGGATGAAAAGATTTGACATATGCAGCGACCCCGGTTGCATGAGGGCAGGACGCAGATGTTCCAGACATTATGTTGTACTGAACTGAGCGCTTATCGCTAACAGATTCCGATATCCTGGCCTCTGGGGACCAAGCCGAAAGGATATTGAGTCCAGGAGCGCTTATATCAGGCTGCAAACAATTTAGAAATAACTTTGAAGCGTGAATTAATTTTTCAATTAAGGTAAGAGTATTATTTAAACAATACATCACTAAAATTCTGAAGATTTTCTAGTTTTTGCAAAAAATGTCTTAGGTTTCTCATTCTAGTGACTATCTATGATCATTTGAAATCCAAATTTTAAACTCT
This sequence comes from Agave tequilana, assembly GCA_038442645.1. Lineage (NCBI taxonomy): Eukaryota > Viridiplantae > Streptophyta > Magnoliopsida > Asparagales > Asparagaceae > Agave > Agave tequilana. The sequence continues at coordinate 124,810 of JAVJIF010008363.1, read as the reverse complement.
AACTAGAATAAAACAGAGAAATCAAATGCAAGGAACCTTCAGGATATGGGGTGCTACAGGGTTTGGTCCTCTGCTAGAGAAGGAAGCGATTGTAGGAGCCGTATCATCAGTGACCGCAGAAGTTTGATGTATGTTAGCTATTGGATTCCTGAATTAGTATTCACCAACAGATTAGATAGGGGTCGTGTCAAACACATACAAATGAAATCAAAACTTACCGAGTGCTGTTTATGTAATATCTAAGCTTTTCTCCTTCTTGAGTATCGACAACTACAGCTGGTAGTGGGAAGGGTGACGAGAAGTCAGTGTGTTCATAAGCAATCATCACCGCACCCTTGGCACCAGCATGCAGAGGCTCATCCCCATTAACCCTTGCGTCACACAATACAATCTTCCCTTTTACTGTATCTCCATCCAAGGAGTTGACATCACATGCCCTTCATATGTTTAAAGAAATTATAGATGATGATTGATGAATTTACGAACTTTAACACCCATAAAAATCATACAAGATCATGCATATGATGAAAACACAGCACTTACCCCGGATTAAGACCCCGATATCCCCTCTTCACTGCATTGCCTGCGTGTATAAATGGATATGACATCTTCTCAGTTCTGAAGGCATTGATGGAATTTCCCTAGACATACAAGAACAATTAACGCTATCATCTCGGTTTTTATATTCAATGAAATGACACGAGGAAAAAGCTAAAACAAATACCATCCTTCTTCATGTGCTTACCTCAATTATCTCCCGATCACCTATCACCAACCTGTCCACAATTCGTCTATCTATGGTGCTTGCTGCTACTGTTAGAATCCAGGGAGCAGTATTGACGACTGTACTGCGCGTTTGTCCTGCATTTCCAGCACTGGTCGATGTTAGGATTCCCGCCTTCATTGCATGGAATGAACCAATAGCCATTGAGTCCTCGAAATATCTTGAAACTCCCATTTTCCCAATGGATGCAGATATGATATCGACACCATCAGCAATGGCATCATCAAATGCCGCTAAAATATCATGATCTGCACAACCTTGCGATCCCCAGCAAACTTTGTACATAGCAATCCTCGCTGATGGTACAGCGCCTCGAACTGTCCCTCTTGCTATCCCATAGAGGCTAGCGTTCTTCACCTTCCGACCAGCAACTGTGGATGAGGTGTGGGTACCATGCCCCTCATAATCACGAACCGAGACCTCATGCTCAGGATTGGTGTTAACATTACTATAGTAGCGTGCACGAATGATTTTACTGTTGTTTTAAAGCAGCAAAAGCAAAATCAAGCGTTACGTTAACAAGAACTATGTTAAGGGAGAAGAGCTTACTTGTTACAAGTGAAATTTTGGCAAGTGCCCTTCCATCTACTTGGAGGTGCACTGTATCCTTCATCACTAAAGCTTGCGGCCTCTGGCCAGATTCCAGTATCGATCATGCCAATGATGATGTCTGACTCTCTTGCCGGGTTTTGTATTGCTGTTTCAGGAAAGCCTAAGAAGTCCCATGACCTTGTGGTGTGGAGCTGGAGAGTTTTGCTGGGAAACACCGAGACTATGCCTTTCTTATCTTTAAAATTTGCGAAAAGACAAAGTATATGCGACTCATCAATTGCATGTCAGATGAGGACTAATACATATAATATACAATGCTAAAGAGAGAAATCATACTGTTCTCTCTCTTTCGTCATACCAGCTCGCTCTTGAGCAGTAAGTTTAGCTGCAAATCCATTGAAGCTTCTTCCATAGCTGTACACCAAGGACTCCTTGGCTAAGCTGCACCAATGTCCCAAACCTTCAAAATCGAAGCATGACTCAAAATTTTAAATGCACATGATTTTTATTTTTCCTTTTCTTTTGTTTAGTTCAACCTTCTCAGAGAACTGCATAGCTTGCGGCAAGTTAATAAATTTGATTAACAAAAGGTAAACGCACCTGCCCTCAAGAACTTGTTCCAATAAATTGAGATGGAGAGACTTAGCTTCGTGCTGATGGCTTGGCTTTTCACCCATATACACAATATAAACCTGTGTGCTCAACCAACCACGAAAAATTATCAGTACGAACAACTCAAAATGCCCACTCTTGCACTGTCAAATGAGTCATGCATATTATCCATAGAAATCATGCACTCTATGCAAAGAACGTATACCTGTCTCTCATTTTCAGCGGCAAAAGTGTCTGGCAGGAATGTGGAGAGTGAGAGGAAGGTCACTACAACCGCGAGTTGTAACTGAAAAGCTGCATAGAAAGCCATTGCTAGTATTTCCCCTCTACAGCCAAGAAAGTAAGCAATATGAGATTATTCACTTAAGATGGCCTCATAGTACCATGTATCAGTTCTTTCAGTCATGCATTTTGCATCATGTCCCCAATTATAGCGCAATACAAGGAGCACACCATAGGGGTGAGAAGGATACCGGTAGAGATTTCATAGACGATCACGGGTCCTTCGCGGTTCTTGCCAAGTTGGCAGGTAACAGAACCATTTAGCCATTTCTTTGTCTACTTACATGAATCAGTTATAGATACCAGAGATTTGAGAATGTTCTGAAATGATGAAGGCAATTTCTGGTGCTTACCGAACATATGATGGTCTCAAGTTATAAAGGTCCAAGGTCAAGCAAACTTGGACCTGCATTCATCAAAACATTATTGTTAGCTTCTGATGTGAATAAAGTCTATAAAGAACAAATCCAACCTGAAACAAGTCAAAGCAGCATATGATACCAAGCATGATCCAGATCTAAATTGCAGACACCAAAAACTTGCACAACATCTGAAACCTCATCCAGCCCACTGATACCTGAAGCGATAAATGAATGAATTTAAACTTCAAATAGTTGGAACAATCATTCTACTTTCAGTGTCGTTTCAAGGCCTCCGACAACCAGCTTTGTGAAAGCATATGATAAGGATGTTGCACTTGGGTGGCATCACAGATGACACTTCACAACAGCAAACAACATTTAAAAGAGGGGAGAGTATCATACACAAGAACTTTAGAGATGCGTAATAGCAAGTATGACAGAGAGTAAATAATTTTTCCGTAATAACAAACACAAACAACGACTTCTTCCAGATAATTGTGCAGACAAATTATGGTGCTAAGTTCAATGTAGGAAATCGTATAAAACAATCCCATGCAAGTACAGGTTCCACTAAAAGACAACAGTGTCAAGCATGGTTCCTAATGTCTGGACTATGTTCGAGGACATGAGGTTCGAAACATGCTCCTCAAGATGCTTCTTAGCATCCTGTCTTCCTACATTTGCAATCACGAGCTTCTCTGGAGGCAACTTATCCTCCTCTTGAACGGCTTTGTTGTACTTAATAGCCAGGTTCAGCATCTCCTGCTCAGATCCCAAAATCACAAACCCACGAGTAAACAGACTAGAAGTTGCTTCAAACTTTTAAATCAACATAAAAGACATATGGAGGACTTAGGTAATGTGTTAAAAGTTAAAACCCATTGAGAATTCTAATTTGTTTCAATTACTGGAACCATAATTGAAATGTTTTGGATAGAAATCCAATATTTTGCAATCAAAACAACATAAAAAACAGTGAGCAGTTTGAACGAGTAAAGCATCTTAATATAGAATACAGATAAATTCATTAAATTCTAATTGTTTCTTTGGCCCAATTATCGATTAGAAGATTTAGCTTGCATGAATCGTTATTGGTATCAAACCAATAACGACAGTCATTTCAGTATGTTAAGAATACATATGTATCCGGGATCCAAAATTAGTTAATAATATATATTTCCTATATATCTATCGCAAGCCATATTCAGTAGATAAAACCAAAATATATACACATATGCTATATTACATTCTGGTACACAAGACCCATTAAATTACGTATCAATTGGATCTAGGAAAAAATCAACATAATATTTTTTTTTAGGTAGAAGATAATTCTCTTTCATGTTTGTGAATGCATAAATGTATCAACCCCTTCTATTTTATCTAAATTAATTGTAAATTTGACTTGGATAAAATAAATTTTAAAAAAAATAAGAATAAATAAAGTAGTGTACATGAAGAACTCTAATTTTTTTTTGTGTACTAGATTCAAATAACTGGTATAATAATTATTATTATTTATCCTGATCGGTAAAATACAAAAAAAGAAAGAAAAAAATTGTTGTTTATGATAAAATTCATTCATCTCGGCTATTCAACAAGAAAAAGAAAAAAAAAACTGTGCATCTATTGATTTTCAAGTATTTAGTTTCAACGATAAGATACAAAGACTTTCTTTACATTTGGAATAACATAAAAGACTTTTTTTATCGCAAGGGGTCTACGAAAAATTTAGGGAAAATGTCAACGTTTGATGTATTATTTGTCAAAGAAAAATAAAGTACGTTATAAGAAATTAATTAGTAAGTTGGGTATTCGGGAATAAAAAGCCCGTTAATTTTAAAATTGGTTTGAATTTTTTCTTTAGTTATTAGTTAATCATAGTTATTAGATTTTTCATTTTGATGAATCTCGTTTTGATAAATTCATGGAATTATAAATTAAGGAAGAAAAGATATGACTTTACCGGCTACAAAAAAAGATCTCATGATAGTTAACATGAGCCCTCACCACCCATCAATGCATGGTGTTCTTTGATTAATCGTTACTCTCGATAGTAAAAATGTTATTGATTATGAACCCATATTGGGTTTATTTACACAGGGATGGAAAAATAGCGGAATATCGAACAATTATAAAATATTTGCCTTATGTAACACGGTGGTATTATGCACAGAGGCAATTACAATAAATGCATCAGAATGATTGAAAAGTTTTCAAGTACCTAAAAAAGCAATTTACATTAGAGTAATTATGCTCGAATTGAGTCATATAGCTTTTCATTTGTTATGGCTTGGACTTTTTATGGCGAATAGCACAAACCCACTTTTTTTATATTTTCAGAAAAAGAAAATTGTTATATTATCTATTTGAAGCTGCTACGAGTATACGAATGATGAACAATTATTTCCGTATTGGAAGAATTGCTGGTGATTTATCTTATGGATGATAAATAAATGTTTAGATTTCTGCGATTATTTTCTAACAGGAATTATTGAATATCAAAAGCTTATAATGCAGAATGCTATTTTTTTTGGAACAGGTTGAAGGAGTGGGCATTATTTGTGGAGAGGAAGCAATAAATTGGGGTTTATTAGGACCGATGTTGAGCTTTTGGAATCCAATGGGATCTTCGTAAAGCTGATCGTTATGAGTGTTACAATAAATTTGATTGGAAAGTACAATGGTGAAAAGAAGATTCACTAGCTCGTTATTTAGTACGAATCGGTGAAATGAGAGAATTTATAGAAATTATTTGACAAGCTCTAAAGGAATTCTGGGGAGGGGCTATGAAAATTTAGAAGTCCGGCGCTTTGATACAACAAAAACTAAGCCATTTGTCCCAAGTATTTGGGGTAGGCTACATGAACCAAAAAAAAATTACACCGGATCGGGCACATGGATCAGCTTTCTCCACTCATTCCTACGAGCAATATGCCTTCACTAAGACTTTTAGCCTCTATATCTTGTCGTATCACCTCCATTCGTGTTTTCTTCAGTCTCCCATGCGCTCTTTTAACTTGCCCTAATTTGATACGCTTTACTCGTCGGACTGACGCATCTGTAAGTCTACGTCGCACATGATCAAACCATCGTAGGCGGTTTTCTCTCATCTTTTCTTTTTTAGGGGTTACACTTATCTTAGTAAGCATATCCTCATTTTTCACCTTATCTCTCCTCGTGTTACCACACATCCAACGAAGCACGTGCATCTCTGCTACACTCATCTTCTGGGCATGATATCTCTTTATAGCCCAAAATTCTGTGCCATATAACAAAGCTGACTTAATAACATTCCGATAAAATTTTTCCTTCAGGCATAACAGAATGTTATAATCGCATAAAACTCCTATTGCGCTCATCCATTTCAGCCAGCCAGCTTGGATCTTATGATTAACATCACTATTGATCTCCCCATCCTAAGTCCGACGCTTTGATAGAGCAAAAAAATTCTGAATGGACTTATTTTGAATATAGATTTATTACTAAAAAATTCTCACTCAATTTTGAATTGTCGAAACAAGAACTTTATGTGAAAGTAATGCCCCAAAGGGAGAATTAGAAATTTTTTGATAGGAGACAGTAGTGTTTTCCCCTGGAAGTGAAAAATTTGTCCACCGGGTTTCATCAATTTGCAAATTTGTCCATCAACTAATTAAAAAAATAACTAATTAAAAAAATGAAATAATATATGGTGATAGTAGGTAGTATAGATATCATTATGAGAGAAGTTGATCGTTGAAATGATAATTGATAAGACAAAAGTAGAAGTACAAGCTATCAATTCTTTTTCTAAATCGGAATCCTTGAAAGAAGTCTCTGGAGTCATGGAATTTTGTTCCTATTTTCACCCTTATATTGGGAATCACTATAGAGATACTAGTAATTGTGTGGTTAGAAAGAGAAATATCCGCAACAATACAACAACGTATTAGGCCCGAAATGCCGGCCCATTAGGACTTGGGAATTCTTCTAACTCTAGCAAATGGAACCAAATTACTTTTTAAAGAGGACCTCTCCCATCTAGAGGAGATATTTGTTTATTTAGCATGGGACCATCTATAGTGGTCATATCAGTTCTACTAAGTTATCTAGTAATCCCTTTTGGGTCTCCTCTTGTTTTAGCCGATCTTAGTATAAGTGTTTTTTATAGATCTCCATTTCAAGTATTGCTCCTATTGGACTTCTTATGTAAAAATATGAATCGAATAATAAATATTCATTTTCAGGGGTTTACGAGCTGATGCTCAATCTATTAGCTATGAAATACCATTAACTCTGTGTGTGTTATCAATATCTCTACGTGTGATTCGTTGGAACATTATTATTTTCCCTCCTCGCTAGAAATAAACTAAAGAGGTTGAATACATAGAATGTATATTTTCATTTTTTTTTAATTTATCATTAGAGGTGATGAGTTAAACTAGATGGTTATATGAGTAAAATCAAACTGTTTTTAAATTTGTAGTAAGAAGGAAAAATCTCATTCCCTAAGCACAAGAATAATAAACACATATAGTGTAAATTATTTACCCCAAGATTAAGATTCTTTCACTAATTATCATATCTTGAAGCAGTTACATAAGATCCACCATATGGGGTTTCTACTACTATCTTATATATATTACCATCCTGGAGATCAATCAAAAATCAGCGGACAATTAGAAACATCAAGTTACACAAAAGATTAGTAATGGAGATAATGTAAGGCATCAAAAAAGGTATTTTTACATAAAACTTTGGATAAAACGAATCATAATGAGGACTTTAAGTTGGTTGAAATGACCAAGCAGTACTTCCCCGTAATTCCGATCTAGAGTATACTCTTATTCACTTATTAAAGAAATGACTATCAAAAATGAATTAATCCTTTATCTATATTTTTTTCAGAGTACCCCTTTCTCTGAGAAAGAAGAACTGGAACAAAAGAAATGGGATGCAAAACAATAAAATGAATAAATAAGAAACTAAAAGATCGTTATTATTTATTTCCTTTCTCCATCCACATCTATAATCTATAATCTATATATCTTATCATAAATTTGGAAATAATGCCCAATTCGTTCTAATTCTTTATAGTTATTAATAGAGCATATTTATTGATATAACTAGATGTCAGAAAAGCTTTAAAAGGCAAAATAAATATTCAAGTGTCTTAAAGCGGTACCTGAACAGTCTGCTCATTGGTTTTGGAGTGGGTGTCAAACCGCCGCAATGTCAACCCATCAGTCCATTTCTTCTTATGAAGGTTAAGTAGCATCTTTTCTTCAAGCTCATTTTTCCGGTAATTGATGGCTATAGAGTAGTAGTGCCGATTCAGTCCATGAATCAATGCCTGTTTTTTCAGTAAGTGGAATAGGTTAGAAATTGAGAAGATAATAAATCAAAGACGATTACTTTAACAAGCAGCAGACCTGGATAGATGGTTTATTCAGATGACCCAAGTTGGAAGTAGTCTGGCGAGGCTCTTGACCTAGCATCATCGTCTGTGGATTGATCAAGCGAAAGGCATCAATGACCACCTTCCCTTTAACACTTTGGATTGGATCAACCACAACCGCAACCGCTCTAGGGTTCAGAGCTTCGAAACTCTGCAAGGAGTAAACAAACCTATGTAATTCAGCATTAAACTCATGATGAACAAGTAAAACAATCGACTAAACTGAATTTGTAATAGAGATTTTTTGAAGATCCAATTAATTTAACAATAAGAGAAAATGCTTAAATAAAAAAAATAGTAAATTTTGATCATCCTTTTTTCTAGTAAAATTGATATTCCATGTTATATCAGAGGATCGGCTGCAGTGCTAGGACCAACACAACAGGCATAACTGAAGGAAGGCTTCCTGCTTAGCAGATTCCTTGACATGCACAGGATTAAACTGGTACTAGTATAAAAATATTAAGGGAAGAAGGATTGTGCATGTGGCGATATGTGGTTAAGAGCATAAGTAAATGAGTATACACAGAACTACATTTTGTACCGTTTACCTATAAAAATTGCTCCTCTTTTATTGATGGAATTGTAACAAGAATAATAATTAGAAGATTGACAAAATATTTAATACAAAAATAATAATTAGAAGATTGACAAAATATTTAATACAAAATATGATAGAACAAAGTAAAACGGGTGGAACAAAACCTGTTGAGTATTAATATCAACACCAGAAAGCCAGCAGCCAAAGCCTGGATGTGAATGGTACCATCCCACCACCATTTCCGGCCTGCAACCAAAGAAGTGAACTTCTTATCCATGTTCTAGGAGTAAGAGAAGCTAATAGATACACAAAAGAAAATGCCCGTGCTATAATTAGACTACACTCCCTATTTGAGGCCACATAAAAAAATATTATTAAAAGACAAGATAGATAAGGGAAATAAGATTGCAGTTCAGAACACAGAATCTCACAATAAACATGTATATAATATTCGGGAGTGAATGAGATGACAAATCTAAATGCTCTGGTGAACATGACATACTGTGCAAAGTTGTCTATGCATCAAGGGTACCATTTGTTTTATTTTAGCAGAAACTGTTCATATTGTGACTAATCAATTACATGATTGAGAACACTCTAAAACACGTGCATTTGACAAGGAATCCCAATCCTAGAATATCCCTAAAGATAAAGCTGTGCTAGTCCCAGCCAAAGTCAAAAAGGTAATTTTTGTCAGAGTTCAACAAGATAATCTTAGAGCATCATTTTATACAATCTAGCGTTGGTATGCATAAGAAGCTGCAAGATTGCAACGGGATTGTGATATTATCACAGTTCTATACTTAAAAGTGTACTTAGAGTGTCCAAGAAATGTTCTCAAGTGACCAAGTGTGGAGCGCCCGACACGTCTAAAACCTAAAATTTTAAGAGTCCTGGTAACACTACATACACATATTCCAAAAGCCTACTAAAAATTATGCAACATTGGGACCAAAACAAATCTTTTTGAGGACAAATAGATGAGTACCAATGGTTGAAAACAAATCCAAGTTACAATGCCTAGTAAACCTCACAATGTGTAGCTCAATATAAGAATTCCAAAACTCTATTCAAAATTTATGCGAGATTGAGGCAAAAATAATCCAATGAAAATTTGAACGTTTGACACTTTCGATAGTTCAAGTGAAGCAAATGGATAAAAAAATTGCATAGTAAATTTCTACGTGAAACGATGGCATGGAACAAAACATAGAACAACTCATATAGCAAAAGGCTCTCATAATGAACTCATAGAATGCATTAGCATTTTTTCTTTAATTTACAATAGCTACCAGGGTTTGAAATCTCAGTATTGGTATCAGTTATTGGCTGTAGGTACTTAGTATCAGAATTAGTTAGTAATATCGGCTGTTTATCATCTGTTTCATCTCGATTGTATCAACAACATCAGTATTGTCTCTTTTGTATCAGGTCATATCAGCAATATTGATGTCATGAGTAAATTTCAGTATCATACGGTATTTCAAGCCATGGAAGGTAGCATATATCAATTTATTGCTTAGCCAATTAAGGTGGCTTTCTCACTCCAAACCCGAACATTTTTATGGCAAGTATTTTTTCTGATTGAAACTTAAAAAATTTGAAACCAAGTTAGTGAGGGACACGTAAAGTTGGGTGCCAATAGAAAAAATGTGGCAACTCCTTCTATCAGCTTCTTTGACTTAATATTGTGCTTCAACCAACCATATCATAAACTTGGATAATAATGACTATTAATCATCATCCGCACTCAAGCTTGCTTAACCATTAACCTAGAGCAAAAAAGAACTAAAGAAGAAAACTCATTATGTACTAAAAAATGTGCATGGGCATGAAACTTTAGTCATTAATCATTTGGTTAGAAATATTGTGAGAATGGAACAATGAAAAGATCGTCGAGTAACCTACAATAAATTATAAATGTCAACCACACCCTTGAGATGAGGTAGCGATAAAAGAAACAGGTTCTTCATCCCTACAACTAGCATCTCTGCCCACATTTCTATAAATCCTAGATTCCTAATCCTTCTAAATTTCTATGTTAAGAAAGAGAACATCACACAATCATGAATGATGGCGAGGCCTAAGCAACAATACTTAGCCACAAAGAAATATGGATGGAATTATATACTAAAAGACTGGAAAAGAAAACCTTGCATGTGCTCATATACCAACAGTTGGAAGCCAAAAGTAAAATATAGAGAAATCTAGACAGGGGAAACTATCCCCGCTACCAAAATGAAAATCTAGAGCATGGTTTTAAATATTAACTAATTTCGATATATATCAGCAATATCGTATCGAATTTTGAGGTACCCGATATGATAGATATGACGACTGATATTACCGAATATTGCCGATTTTGAAGCCCGATGTTGCCAACACTGATACTAAAAATCATGGCTGATACCAATACCGATATGATACCAATTTTAAACCATGCTCTAGAGGACACTAGAACTTTACATTGCACAAGAGCAATAAGGCACTGAGTGCAATACCGCAATATAACTGAAGAACATAACCAGTAGATAATTGTGAGCATGGCAGTCCAGTACACAGCTTAAGAGCATGTTAGAATTTAACAGGGACCTAAAAAGATTCTTTTTTTTTCCTTTTACATTTCATTCCAGTTTCCTCGAGCTTATCAAACATATTGGTCAGGAACACATGATCCCTTCAGCTAACATATGAGCCCCCGATTCTACTGTTCTTAGTTCTTCATGTTGCAAAAGAACAAATATCATGCAATCACGAGGAATGGACAGGAGTAAGAAATGATGCTGAGACAAACAAAAACAAATAATGATGGAATTATACCTGAAGATAGAAACTTGACGTGTACCTAAAGACAGGCTATAAATGTCAACAATTGGAATCCACAAAAATAACAAAAACCTAGTCAGGCCAAATTATTCGAATACCAAACTAAAGTGAACCTCCAAAGGGCACAAGAACTCACACACTGCACAAAAGCAACATTATGCAAGTATAATTGAAGGGCATCACCAATCTATAGTTATGCGCATGAAAATCAAATACACAGCTTAAAAGCACGTCGGAATCACAGGCACCTAAAAGTTCAATTTTATTTTTTTGCTTACCTTCCAGTTTGTTTGAGCATATCAAGCATATTGGTCTGAAACACATGATCAACAGCCTCAACGCTCACGCCCGTCCCACTCTGCGGCATTGCAAACACATCAACGACTCGAACCGTGTACTCGTCGACGAACTCCCCAAGCATCAGCCCCATCACTTCCATAGGAACTCCAGCTCTCCCTACAATTCCACCCAAAACCAATCAAACCCTAGATTTCAACTGAGGTAGAGCAGAAACCAAGATCCAAAAAATAAGTCTTTTTTCTTTTACCGTGCTTGAGCATTTTGAGAAGGGCAAGCGACGAGATGTAGACTTGCTCCGATGAGTCCAGAAGAGGGGAGTCCGTCGGCGGGTGGCCCATGCCTCCGGCACCGGAGAAGATACGGTGTAATCTCTCCATTGCTTCTGATTGGCAATAGAGTTCGAAAGTGTTATTTGGTGAAAAGGAAGAAGATTTGAAATCGTCAGACCCCTAATTTCGCTGCGATCGGTCGCGGGGGATTGTTCTTTGCTGAGTTCGGGGGTTATTTAAATCAAAGCAGTGGAAAGTAGTCTTATAAAAAATTAGTTAAGTTTTTCTCGAAAAATTTTACTTTCAAATCAAAATTTTAAAATAAAAATTAATTATTAAATATTATAATTTTAATATAATAATTAGTTCTCACGTCATTATTAATTTAAATTAATAAGTACACTCAATTCTTATAACTTTAATTCTTTTTCAATTTTAAAAATATTTCAATTATTTAACTAATGAATTCTAAAAATTTTAAAGATAAATTGGGATGAAAATGACAATTGAACGGAAAACGATCATGTTAAGATGCATAAATATGTAATGAGATAAAATGTATTGAGGAAATACTTTTACACAGATTAGACGGTTGTAATTTTCTGGGGCTTCTCTGAGCTTGACCTTCGCAACATGCTTGTCGCAACGGATCCTTCTTGATAGGACCTAGAGCAAAGAAATATTCTATAAATGCCATGCCTCTCTACTTAAAGTTGTCTCTTAAGGCCATCAATTGTATTGGGGTGACAAATGGCACTTTCAATAGCATGCAACTTTTTTTTTTTTTTAACTCTTTTTAAGCTCTTTAAATTTTAGAAAAATCATTCTTGCCTCTCATTGAGTTCCCAACTTCCCATGTTCGACAATAGAACTAAATGTAGATTACAGATGATGAAAATAGATAGTTATGTGATTATGACATTGTTTTTCAGTGTAGCACTTCTCCTAACATCAAAGTTTACCGTCTTCTTGATCATCTAGGTTCAATGTGGCACTTCTCTTAACACCAATTTCAAAGGGTTTGCTTCTTGATATGTATCCAGATACTGGCTACTAGAAATCTCATATAAAGATACAAGTAGGAAGCAAGCACATGTCAAGATGAACATCAAATATAATGGCCTTGCAAAAAGTAGGAATTACACGGGGAGAACATGTAGATCAAATAATTAATGTTACATAGTTTCTTTAAATAATATGCATTGGTTTGTAGTGGTTTGATTTAAATGCAAATTTTATGTTACGATGACTGCTAACTTCTCTCGCATGTTCATTGGGTTTTTCTTCTCTAGGTTTCAGATGGGGAAAAAAGAGAGAATTAATTTCAATTGTGAGGTATAACTGGATTTATTCACTTCTATTTACTAATTTAGTAAGTCTACTAATTAATGATTCTACTTATAACTTTCTTAGGTTTAAATAACCACACACGAGAGTGAGTCCAAAGACAGAGAGGAAACAAGAAAAGATTTCAAATCCTGATCCGAACCGAACTGTAAACCAAATTGACTGAAAAGACCCTAAACAGTGTGCTTTTTCAGCTTGCGCCATATCGTAAGGTAAATTATCAATAACCACCCTGTATAATCTGGTTTTGCACATTAAATCCGCTGAAGTACAATTTTAGAGATTTGAAACAAAGTCCAACGATGTCTAACATTGTTTCAGAAATATAAATCAAGTCTCTACTTTTTTTGTTCACAGATTTTATACATTAAGAAGTATACACAACAATGGGACTGCGCACATAATACACACCATCAGACAACAACAACGAAGCCGAGAGCACAGACTTCTTCGTTACTCCTTCAACTTTCAGCGTAAACGACTGCTTCTCCGTCAAGGATTTGAAGGAAAAGGTGCTCGGTTCAATGCTTGCTTTGAGACCAGAGGGACTGGTGATGGCGGCTTTGTAAGTAGAACTTGCTGATCCGACGTTAGTGATGGTTCTACTGAAGCTGGCAGAGAAAGCTATTCCGCTTTTTATAGAAAGAGCGAAAGAGGGGTAATTGAGATCCCACACTGTCCCGTTATTAGTACTCGTGCAGCTACTATTGTCACCAGTGATGAGTCGCAGGTTTTTAGAACTGTACCCTTGGCCACAAAGCATGCTGACATAATCTGCTTCACCTGCATCATAGACTAAACCTGGGTTCACGGCCGCAATGGGGTTTACTTGCCCCGCGCCATATGCAAACTCAACATCTTCATTTGAAGTCGCATTCATCGGATAGGCTGCAATAAAATTACAGAATGTTATATACTGACAGGAATATGTAATATATTGAATTCGAACATTAGAACTAGATATGTTGATTGTACCCGTAGTCATGAGAGCAGACTTGATAGCAGCAGGAGACCATGTTGGGCGGAAAGACTTGACATAGGCAGCTGCCCCGCTTGCGTGGGGGCAAGCCATGGAGGTGCCCGAGATAATGTTGTAAGATACAGATCGGGTGTCACCGTCATATGATGACATGGAGGCGATAGGTGACCACGCTGCCAATATGTCAACACCAGGCGCAGTCAAGTCAGGCTGCAGGCAAATATATGTCAGCCAGTTGAGATTCCATCAAAATATCGGTCATGAATGTATGAACAATTATAAGAGGACAATGTCATTTTACTTTCAGAATGTCTGCAGTTATGGGGTTTGGCCCTCGTGAAGAGAATGAAACAGAGTATGGGCTGCTGGATCGCCAACTGTTTGGCTCTTTTGTATGTTTGCAGTTGGATGGCTGTCAAACAATCAAAAAAGAAACAAAAAACAGTTAACTCAGCATCAGATGTATGTGAATGGCTTTTCCATTAATCCTATCCTCAGTACTCTTTGTGCAGTGAACAGAATCGCAGGCACCTTGTTGTGTTTATGTAGAGGGAAACATTCCCACGGTCGAGGGACCCTAATACTGTGGCAGGTAATGGAAATGAGAAGGCATAATCTGTATTGCCTCCCTGCATAATTGTGCCAATAGCGCCAGCAAGAAGAGGGCCTTCAGCGTTCAAAGTATCACAAAGAACAATCGTTCCCTTCACAACAGTTATGTTCAAAGAACCCTGATAACAGTATCTGCATTGTCCCCCAACAACAATCAGATACTGGGCAAAGGAAAAAAAATGAAATAGAGCAGAATCTAAACAGTATTTAGCACAAAAATCACAAAGATGCTAGCATATATACAACAGGGATGACTCCAAAAACTAAAATTTCATAATTTGAGACATGCAAGTGCTGAATTCACCTGGAAGATGATCCATCATAGCCTGCAGAAGTATTTGGCGCATCGCCTCCATACACAAGAGGGTACATTGTATCTTTCAGGTCGAATGTGTTGACTGCGGCTCCCTGATAAAGAAATCAACAATTAGTAACTTGAAATTTGATTTTAACGGGTTATTGCTTTTCTTCGAAAGAATAGGACTGCGGATCCTGGTAGATTGGGGAGTTTTGGTGTTTCTGCGATGCTGCTATATCCAACTAAATGGTTAAAACAGTTCCATGTACGATTCCAGTCTTTACTGTGCTTCTTAATTTATGTATTCCCAATAATTAGAAAAAAAAAAATCTTAGCTAATTATTAGTATTTTCCTGATATACGAACATTAACATTAGAGAGGGATGTGCTAGTCACCTCATAAGCCTTGCCATTCCCCAGTTTCGCTTCTGCCACGAATCGCCTATCAATGGTGCTTGCAGCCACCGTAAGGGACCACGGCGAGTAGTTTGACACTGTATACGCATCGGGGCCACTATTTCCAGCAGAATTTGAAGTCAATATCCCATTCTTCATGGCATGGAAAGCACCTATCGCGATAGAGTCCTCAAAGTAATCCAACACAAAGGATCCCCCAACTGAAAGAGAGATAATATCAACCCCATCTGCAATGGCATCGTCAAAGGCAGCAAGAATGTCGGCATCAGCACACCCAAATGACCAGCAGATCTTGTACACTGCTATCCTAGATGAGGGCACACCTCCACGGCCTGTCCCCTCAGCTAAACCATATAAGTTCATGCCCTCAATTTGACGGCCTGCAGCAGTTGATGAGGTGTGAGACCCGTGGCCTTCTGAATCACGAGGCGAATCTATGTCTCCTTCATTTAGGTCCCCTTCAGAATTATAGTACTTTGCGCCTATGATTTTACTGTTCACAGAGATTACAGATCAAATTTAGTTATATATGATAACCTTATGATCATGGAAAGTAGTAGTTACTAGCAAGTTAATCTTACTTGTTGCAGGTGAAATTGGATGAGGACTGGCAGGTTCCCTTCCACTTGGACGGTGGTGGACCGAACCCTTCATCGCTGAAGCTAGCAGACTCTGGCCAGATTCCAGTATCTAGCATGCCGATGATGACATCACTTTCATATGATGCCCTATTTGCAGTTACAGGGAAGCCTATGAAGTTCCATGATTTCGTTGTGTGAAGTTCCCTCATCTTGCTTGGAAAGACCGACACCACCTGGCTCATGCCTGGAATTACCAAAGGAAAACAATATCAGCCTTGATTACATTGTTAGGATATCCAACACAACTGTAAAAATTCTCTTACTAGCTATCTTATTCGCTTCTTCATCAGATAGCTTAGCTGCAAAGCCATTAAAGCTCCTCTTGTAACTACGAACCAAGAGTTCTGATGCACCGCTGCATTAGGCATGACAATAATGATAAGGTACTTGTCTTGGTTATTAGATGTAAAATACGAAGAAAAGGTAAGAAATGATTGTAATGGATCTAGAATTAACGAGGCAAGAATCAAACTGACAACCTGCCAATGACCTGCTCTAACATGCTCCTATGAAGCGGTTCTCCCAAGAAAACGTCTTTCGGCCTATCTCCCATGTATACAATATGTACCTGTGAGGGATAAGTTCAATAGATTAATATAGTCAGTTAGAGGAAACCACATGTTACTTTTAACTACAAAGATATAACTCATGCATGTACAGTATTGAACATAAGTGCCCTTGATGGCTCCTGAAGAGTATGTAATCTGCATTACAGAATTAGACTAATTGATCACTATAAAGAGTAATTTGCCAAGAGTATGTAATCTGCATTACAGAATTAGACTAATTGATCATTATAAAGAGTAATTTGCCTTTCTATCTGCATTGGATACATCGATATTTCCCATTAATGTTGCAATAATAAGCATTGCATGGAAGAGGATGAGGCATTGAGATGAAAGAGGAGCGTGGGAAGGCATTGACGCAATAAGCCAATAACAAAAACTATAAGTGAGTTCAGAATATAGATTCAACATGGTGGGTATTTATCGGCCTTTGGGAACCAATCATTAAAGTTTCCTTTGCTTGCTGGCTTTCCTGTTATGCTTGTCCAGAAGTACAAGTCTCCAAAACTAGACCTGTGTCAGAGTTTGCACCAAATTTACTGAATTAACTCAATCAAAACATTAGATGAATTATTTGGATTACAGTTATTTTTCTTTTCTTGAAGTCAATAGCTAATAGGTAGCTGAGTTTTTGGATTCCAGTTATGTCTCTTCTGTTGAACTTAAGTCAACGTATAAAGACCAGAAGACCAGGGGAAAAAGAAAAGACTTCTGGTAGAAGGATAGGAAGGTATTAGTTTCCTCAATCAAAACCTGATATTGTGCCAAAAGAGTGTAATAAACTTTATAATTTTGTTTTAACCTGATGGCAGACCGTAGAGGGCAAGTACCTAATTTTGTTTCCTTCATTTAACCATGTACAATCACAACTGGAGATAGAAATTTATGCAAGATTGTGACTTGTTAGATCTCCATGTAATCTGATTTGAGACAAAATCGACAGTCTAGAGACTTTATCTGCCACCAACATCAATCTGAACCTTCAATAAAATGTAAACAGGACATGTGCATGTGTGCATGCACACAAACTTGGCATGGAATTCAAAATGAAAACAGAAAGTTAACTTCAACCCTGCATCCTTTTGTGTAACCATATTTACCCCTTGATATGCTTAATCTGCTATAACACACAACTCTATTTCTAAACTGAAGAAGCCACTATGAAAGGAACTTTCAAGAAATATTCTATGAAAGGAACTTCCAAGAAATATTCTATGGAAGGATTGGACAACATTCTACGGCTAGCTTGCAAGCAAGATCAATCTCTCTTTTAGAGTGAACCATATGTTCTCAAGTGAAATCACTAAGATATTGTATCTATCTACCAATACACACAGCATAGTTCCTATAGTTCCAATCCAAAACACTACATATTCTAGCTGTGGCTGTGTTGGTACCAAATATACTGAGAAACATTATTTAATAGGTTGCCTGATCTAAATTCATCTGATGTACATGATGCAGATCCTGATATCCATGTTCAACTCGTAGACATAGTAGCAAATTTGATTTACATGTCCTTTTTCAGGAGACGAATCTGTATCTGAAGACAGAAAATATGCCCGATTTTTCATTCGTCTATAAAACAGCCTGATTCAATTTGCTTGGATTCAGACATATAAAATTGAGAGGCGCTTCGGCGTAACTAGTTATGTTACAGACTGAATCTGAGGCATCACCTAAATCATGCAACATTATTTCAGGACAAAAACTAACTTCTACAGATGTAGACGTGCAAAGCTCATGTGTGTTGTCTAACTATGGTATGTTTAGGTAATCAGGGTCACGTATCTGGGCTCAAGTTCAGGCCAGTTATTGTAGATCAAAACAAGACAACAAGCTCCCCTGCTCCTGGCCCAAAAAACAAAAGCCTGTTGCCTATTACGTTCACGCTTGCTTAGTACCAGATGGATCTCCAGCAATTATCTTGATACTCTATCTCTAATTGCACAGAAAGTGATGGAAATGGAAAGGAAAAGGAAAGAGACAGAATTTAAAAATAACATAATTCTATTTCTGTCACTACTTCATGTTTTAAAAATATCATTGATCAGGAAGAAAACACACATCAATTTCATTATCACTCTTCTACTTTCTTTTGAGCCTTGTTTGAATCCAAAAAATGCGAGGGAAGGATAAGAAAGCTGGTCAAGAAACTGAGACAGGAAACGGTACTTGGAGCTATATTCTTCTTTGCATTAAAAAGCTTTCCTTGGTAACAATGGAAGAATGAATCACTGTACCCACTTGGATCATGGTGATGATAATGAAAGGAAAGAATAATACAAGCTTCCTCTTCCTCTCTCATTCTCTTTCCTTCACAGTTGTTCCAAAACATCTCAGTCAACAAAATAGAGAGCAGTTGCTTGACTCAATCCCTTCCCTTCTCTCCATACGTTTGAAGTTTAAAAAAAACCTTGGCAACTGGCAACTTCTTTAGCAAACACGCAATTTTCTCAATGAAGCATAGTGTAGGACTGATCTAATTGTCTGTTTTCTACAATGCAAGTGGACGTATCACAGACTAATGTTGATATGCTACTTATTCGACCTGCACCTGCTACCACAGACTTCTGTTGCTTCCCTCACTACCTTTTTCAGTTCAATGAAGTAATAATTGATTCAAAATGGAACAGAGTACACAAAGTTGCTCCTTACTTTTGTTCACAGGATTCATCAACAAAATACATGAAATAGGTGTGGCTAGTTACTTTTACACACACAGCATCTGTTTTAACTCAAAAACAGAGGGATTTGTGTCTGCTTGGTCTTTTCTTTTTCTGCATGGAAAGTCACCATAAAAGTGAGGCCCTGATGAGGGCATCACGCCGTTTGAACGAATGTTTGAATGAGTCCACTCTAGAAGACGACATACTGCATTCCTCTAGTTTTATTTTTGATTTTAATTTATTTTATTTGACTTTAGCTGTGTTTCTTTTATTTGGAAGTTTAGTACCACATCGGCTATATTCTGAAACTGAACTTTGGTAAAGTCTATAAATAGAACTCAAGATTTCTCTTATTAGTGTTGAATGATTGAAAACAAAATTTTTAATTAAATTTCTTGAGCCAGTCAAGCTCAAAATCCTTTCAAAATTTTATTTCTTCTTTTCAAAATCCTAATTTTCTAAGACAATAAAGATTTTGGGCGTGTTTTGGTTGCAAGGAAGTGGGGGGAAGTGGGGAAAGTAAGAAAATGAGGAAGTATAATTGCTCATTTTGCTATCTATCCAAATACTAGAAAAGGAAAATGAGAGAACTCTTTTTCTTTTTCTCTTTTCCCTTTTACACAATCACATCATCACTTCCAAGGTGCTAACTATTACTACTTCCTCACTTCAAGTAGAACTTGCAATTGTACCAATGAATATTCAATTATCAGTAGTCATTAAGCATGGTTAGCAAATCCAGAGTTTTTGCGGAAAGTGAAAAAAAAAAAATATATATTTTAGCATCATCTTTAGTAAATTGTTAATATTACTCTATTTTTTATTATTTTTTTACCTTAGGTGTGATTTAGTAATTTCTTTTGTTACTAAACCTATTTACTCATCGAGCAATCTGAAATAATCTAAATTAGACAACGATTGATGATTGTTATTTGCTAACTTTAAATGGTAGATTTATTGATTATCAACATGTGTCAGCAAATTTGGTGTCTAACATGTAACATTTGACATATATATTGCGTTTCATTACATCCATCATTAAAGAAGTAAATTGTTTTAAACACAGATCATTAACTATTTGACTTCTTGACATTTTCATTAATTTTGCTGTATTTTTAAATATGTTTATTTTACATGGATGCCATGTGAACATTTCCCACTTCTTTGTTAAACTTTTTTTTGATGGTTAGAAGCTGACTAAGTTTTATGGCACTCTGTGGCAGCACATTTCAGGATTTGAACTCTGGCCTTGTTGCTCATTCCTTCTCGCCACTTTACAGAGCACCTGGTACCAAATCAATCTTGAATGAATTTCTGATTCCATTTGTAATTGTTTGCAGTTGAGTTCAGTGAGAGGCTGAGCTACTTCTGCTCGGCCACGAATCTGATTATATACCTGACAGAGGTGTTGCATGAGCAGTTGAAGACTGCAGCGAAGAATGTGAACTATTGGACAGGGGTATCAATGATTATGCCTGTGACTGGAGGGTTTGTTGCCAATGCTTGCTTGGGGTGGTTCTCTGCAGTTCTTGAAGCCTCTCTAATATACTTATGTTTTAATTGCAGTTAATATTGATTCCCATTTTTTCTTGTTCTTTTTAATTTTCTTTTTCTAAGAAATAAAGTGCGCCCTTTTGTGGCCTCTTTCTATGATTCGAGCATTTGGAAGAAGTCTCCCTTTTCGACTCCTAAAAGATATAAACACAAACATGCACACAGGCACAGAGATGCGCATATTGTGTGCACAAACACAACAAATCAATGTATTCTCTTCCCATAGAATGACAGCCCACAGAAGCAGTATATTCAAACTGGAACTGAGGTGAAGATCAGTTGAGCCTAAAGTGCTACCGTAAACTTTGACATTCCAATTAATCAATCTGAATTTGACTTTACAGGGTCTAGTCCTGCTCACAATAAACCAACTGGTGCAGCTCAGGAAGCCTGCAACAATTCTCTAGAGCTCCATAAGATGGTATGCTTCATCGCCGTGTTTTTGATCTCTATCGGAACTGGAGGACATAAACCGTCGCTTGAGAGCTTGAGCTGAACAATTTGATGACAACCATGCTGAAGAGAGGAAGAAGAAGAAGAAGAAGAGATCCTATTTCATTTGATGTCTCATATGCACTATAGCGGGAGACGTAATTGTCTTAAGGATATTCGCTTTACGCATATCACACTCCAAAATCTAGTTCTTATTCTGTTACTTTGTCCGTTTATACCAAGTTCAGTTTTATATGAATTATCGTTAATAAATATTTAACTTGTATAAAATTTTCATGAAATTACTGAATTCCAATATATTTTTTGTCTATTTGAACTAATGTTCTTATTGCAAAGATTATGCTAAATAAAGTATTCAAGCTGCAATATTTATTTTAATATTACTAGATAAACTATTGTTGAATTATTTATCTTACTGATTTATTATTATTACGAGACTGATTAAATACATGTCCGATTGGTGTCTATATAAGGGATTTGAAAGGTGCTTCTATAATTAAGAAACGTTCAATTGAATGAAAATCTCCCACCTGATTCTCACTGACCTAACTGATTGGACCGCTTGATCTTGACCTTGAACTGAATTGATAAGAATAACAAAAATTTATTCTTGATTCCGCCCCTCCGAATGAGGAGCCTCATGAGAGCGTTGTACTTGAGGGTGATGGGAAAGGCGAGCTTCCTTAGTAGCCTGTTGATCACTGTCGTGGAAAAACTGACTGAAAAGGGAGGATCTGAAGGCTGGTTTGCCAAGGACTTGAACAAGAGCAGGCTGGACCACTTCCACTACCTTCTGGCTGCCATAATCACTTTCGTGTATGTTTATGTGGCAAAGGGCTACTCTGACAAGAATGTGCAGGTGCACAGAAGGATAGAAATGGCGAAATCTTGGGATCAATAATATGATGATGATGATGTTGGAGTTTAGGATTGGTTTTCTGATGAATCTGGTGTTTGATTTTAGAGCCTGTTTTCAGAGTCAAGGTCTGAGGACTTGATGCTGTTAGATTGCACTAATATTCGTGTGTCTTTGCAAATAGCAAATAACATAAAGTAGTATGCATGATGTGTGCTCGTTCTCATATTTTATTCATACTCTAAACTTATATTTGCATATTCTTTTCTATTCTCCTTTCTCCTGTAGCCTAGCCTTTCGATCATTCTCCTTTTCAAATATACCCTTATAAATTAACAAACAAGCCGGCAATGTTTGCCATTTTTTTTTTTCAATCCTCGTTCTCTCATCAAGCATCAAATCTTTCTTTATACAATATAAGCCCAATTGTCACGAAATATTACTTGTTAAAAGAAAAGGTATCGTTATCAAATGAAAAGAAAGAGAAAGAAAGAAAAAATGTGTAGCTTTACCACTGCTTTTAAGCCCTTTACCACTTGCACCCTATTAACAAACGAAGCCACGAGCAAATCAGTATCATTTCTCTGCGTTCCATCTCCCACTCACAAAGCCAACAAAATTAAGCCAATAAAATAACACAAATATTATTATTCATTAAAAAGCTGTTGGGCTTTTGGGCCTAGGAACATGGGAGCCTAGGCCACCAACTGGACCCAACGAGCCACACTGGGCACCCCCTGGTTCACCGCGAAAACCATATAAAACCCGGGAGGCGCTACTCTCGGGTCGGGCGGAGACCTGCACCCGACCCTATACCGATTCATCACCCCCTCCCCCGCCACCGCCACCGCGGGCCCCACCGCCAGCCTCACCATCCTCTGCCCCTGCGCGAACGAGTGCGTCACGAACGGCGCGTTCACCAAACTCACCTCGATTATCCCCACCGCCGGTAACTCGACCGCCACCTCGACCTCGAACGCGACACCGTACCCGACCGTATCGGCCCCACCAGAATATTCGGCCGAATATTCCCTTTATCCGCCGCCAAATACTCAGGCGAGAACGCCTCGATTCTCAGCTCGGTCGGAAACTGCGAATCGAATTTGTAGAAGTAATGCGGGTTGCTACCTGCAACCAGGACCCGCCCGTCCGGCAACAAGTTGGCGGTCGAGTGGTACAATCTAGGGACTGCGGTCGGGGTCAGCGTCATGAACCGGAGACCGGCCGGTTGGTCCGGTCGGTACAGAACCGGGTTCAGTGCCGGGTTCGATGCCAGCTCGAACCCCTGCGACCCCGCCTGCGCTCCGTTGATGATCAGAACTTCGCCCGTCGGCAATAAAACCATATCGCCCATAATTCGCGGGAACGGCATCTCTTCTAGAGTCCAGACTGGGTTCGGGTCTGTCACCGTGATCCGACCGCAGGTGGTCCCCGCCGGCGCGTCGACTTCTCGGTGAAGGTATACCCCGTACTTGGTCCCCCCGCAGACGATGATCTCGCCTGTGGAGTAGCTGTCGGCGGGGTGAGCGGCAGCATGGCGGAGGAACCGGCAGAGGGGTAGTTGCGGGGCCCGCCGTCGAGGGGCGGGAGCTCGCGGACGACATCACCGGTGGCGGGGTCGTAGAGGACAGAGCGGGAATTGGCGAAAACGAAGAGGTTGCCGGTGGGGAGGAGGTGGACGAAGGGGTAGAGGTTGTCCATCTGGGCGTCGCCGGCGGCGGCGAGGAAGGGGAAGGAACGGAGGGGGCGGGTGGAGGAGGGTGGGTAGAACTCGACGGAGGGGGCGGCGCGGCCGCCGACGATGATGACGGAACCGTCAGGGAGGATCTGATCAGTGGCGTACCAGCGGCCGGCGGAGAGCTGGGGGGCGGCGAGCTCGGCCCAGTCGCAGAGGTGGCGGCTGTCGTTGGGCCTGCAGGGGGAGAGGGTACGGATTTTGCGGAGGCCGTCGAGGTCGCCGCCGGTATGGAGGAGGGTGCCGTCGGGGAGGAACTGGCCGGAGGAGCACCAGGTGTCGGTGAGGAGGGAGAGGGGGCGGAGGGAGCGGGTGAAGGGGTCGAAGAGGGCGGAGTGGGCGGTGCAGTCGAGGGTGGGGTCCACGCGGCAGTGTCGGCGGCGGCCGGGGAGGGTGAGGTTGGAGGGGCCAATGTTGGTGCGGTCGAGGAGGACGACGGTGCCGTGGTGGGTGACGGCAGTGTGCATGGAGGCGATGCCTGCGTTGGGGAGGAGGAGCTCCCACGTGCCCGGGAGGCCCTGGGCACGAGATGAGAGGCTGATGTTGAGGAGGAGCAGGAAGAGGGAGAGGGCTGTGATCAGAGTCGACATTGTTTCTGTTTGTGATTAAACTTTGAAGAAGAAAGGTAAAAGGAGTGAGAATTGAAAGCGGAAGGCTGCTGCTGCTGAATGCAGATTGAGATGTTTGTCTGTTTGCTTGGAATTTGGGATTCCAGAAGAACAAAAAGTCCTTTGACTGGACTTGGTAAATGAGTTCAGATCACTGACAGTCCCCTGAACTTTCTTTGCATATCAGTTCCTGTATAATTTCAATTTTTCATTACACTTTTCTCTTTTTCACTAAAAATATAACGAGATGTTGTCCTTTTTTCTTTCGGGCTGGTGACATTAGCTTTCTATATATTACTTTTTTTTTTTTTTTTTTTTTTTTTTTTTTTTGAGGGAAAAGAGAAGAGCCTTAAACTCAAAAGCCACCAGTCTTATATAACTCCTAAATTTGTTTCATATAAATAGATCGATTGAGTCCAATTTTGTGCTATATCTGATTAACTTAGATCATCTTGTATTGTAGGGTACTGATCTAGTCATCATCGTTATAATGATCGGGAAACTTGAGTCTTTTAATATTGTTGGTATGATGTGAGAAAATCTAGAAAATTCTGTCATGTAATTACGGAAGCTCAAGGGGACTAATTTGAGAAAAAAGGTTTAGTTCTGTGGTCCAGAGTAGAGTTAAACCAATTGAGTCCGAAAGCCCCTTGGAGCTATGTATGTTTTAAAACAAAAATAGGCACTTTTGGATGGCATGTGGCGTGGGGGCCCACGTCATCATCACTGCAGAAGACAAAGCCCGTTGCCGCTTTCCACATCGTTTCTTCGGCCCAACAACAGGAGCATCTTCTTCTTCGTGTCAATCCTCTTTCCTTCTCTTTCTCTCTCATAGCTGTCGGCTTGTGAATTTGATAGAGAATATTGTAATAGTCACTTTCTGACTCACTTGAGATCGTGACACGTGTCTATTGAGTCTCCAAATGACGCGTGTCCATTATCAGAAAATCTAATTCAGAGTGCTCGTTCAATTTGAATTTCAAGAAACAGATCGGGTAGTCAAAAGAAGAGTTATCGGTTAAGGAAAATATTTATCTTTAAGTCTAATCGTTGTCTAAACAAGACAATTATTCTCTTGGGAAAGTTCATACTTATTCTTAATAAGGCACGGAGCGCCAGATGGAGTTGAACTCTCCCTGTCTCGATTCAAATCAAGATGTTCAGCTCAGCCGCCATCGAGATAAAGAACTTAAGTATTCAAACAGAACAGAACTCCCTAGACTTATCTTGTAAATATGACCTGTATAAATAATAGATCCCCCAACATGAGGGGATGATCACTTTTTTCACTTCAGAAAACCTAGCACACCAGAAAAGTCCACTTGTAATCACTGTTGTTAACGTGTTTGTGATTGTTTTATGTGATTTGATTATACTCACTTATAATTTTGATGCGTTAATTGATTTCTTAGAAATTTATCTACAGTAGATGCACTGTAATCAAATACTACCATTAATTAATCAATTAATAACCACTTAGAAAATTAAAATCTGATTAAAAAATTTTAGCCTGCAACAAGTCTCTCAAGTTCAAAATTGAACTACGGTGGTGTTTCTTTGAAAAGATCGCCTCGCGTACCGAGTCAATAAGTCTCGGTGATTTGGAATTTTATCTCTTCTTTGTCATCAAATTTGCCACTTCAAAGAAAAGGGCCGCGACTTTCTTACAGCTCGAAGAGAGATTCAAACCCAACTGTAATTTTCTATCGATTAGTGAAATCCAAATGATCACAGATACGGTAAGAATGTGACCGACACTTCATCTCCGTGCATTGCACTCGTGTCCACGTTAGGTTGGAGAAGAATCACATTTGATCCTGTGCACTAACTGTGTTAGAAAAATATATATATATATATATATATATATATATATATATATATATAAAGCATTGCCGCTAGAAAATGGTAGGCTCAACACTAGGAACTGAGACCGAGCTGTTTTGATGTGGAAAGCACAACCACCTCCCATCCATCCATATCACCAATCCTTCCCTATATTCGAATTAGTCCATGCAAATAAAAGTGGCTTGTGTTAATAGACTAGTTACTTCTGAAAAGATTTGAACAATAACTTTTCTCACTCAAATTCAATGTTACATTATTCAAATGCAAGATTCATTTTGTTAAAGTTGATCTATATTATTTAAAATATCTAAGAATAAAAAAAAATCAAGTGTTTTGTAGTTTTCTTTTTCATGCATCGTACAAAATGGACGACCGAAAATAGCATATTATTTAAATCTATGACTTTAAATATACAAATTCTCGATCTGATTATTTGATCATGATCTAAACATTTAAACACCCTCATACACCAAATTTTGTTAGGTTTCAGATATTCCACACCGTTAAACTAACCAACTTACTGTTTCAGTTGTTCATTTTACGCGTACTTGAAGAATAAAAAAAAATATTCAAAATACTTGAATTTTTATTTTTAAGCACTTTTAACAATGTAAATCAATTACAACGGAGTGGATCTTCAATTTGAATGGCCTAATATTTAATTTGAATGAGAAAAATTCATCTTCATATCCTTCCCAAAGGACCAGGCATATATGTGCATGTATGTATCTCAGATGCCATCTCACGGAACTCCCTCAGACTACGTATCTAAATTTTTGTATATTAGATCGCAGTAGATGGATTCCATCAGTTACTGCTGAGGTGGCCGTATTTCAGCCCCAGATCTGGGCTGGGGCTGAGATGCTGGGAGACAGTAAAACACCCAGCTACTGCACTTTTTCAAAAAACACCTCAATAGCACACTCTTTCTATTTCTCTCTCGAGCTGCAACAGCTTTCTCTCTCTCATCCCTCTCCCTCGCCCCATCAATCTCGCCAACCGACCGCCCACCCCCCTCTCTCCTCTTCCTCCCCTTGACCTCATCGGTCGACCACCTACCCCTCTCGAGCTCTCGAGCTCTCCACCGCCCACCTCTCTCCCTCTATCTCCTCGCCCTAGCGCCCTCGATCTTGCCCGCTGACCACCCACCCCTTTTTCTCCTCTCCCTCTGCCTCGATCTTGTCGATCGACTGCCAAACCCCTCTCCCCCTCTCGAGCTCTCCACCGCCCACCCCTTCCCCATCTCTTTCGAGCTCCTCTCCTATCGCCGCCCCCCTCGCCGTCATTCTCTCTCTCTCTCGTCTACTTTCTCTCCCATTGCCACCCTCGTCGCCGCCCTCTCTCTCTCGTCTCTTCTCCTCTCCCGTTGCCGTCGTCGCCTTCTCCATTTATCCTCTCGGGTCGCGACCCTCGCCGCTCCCTCTCCTCTCCGATAGCCATCATTGCCCCACTTCTCTCTCTCCTCGCCTCTCATCATCCGTCCAATTAATCTCTCTCGATTGATCGAGCTGCATCCGACATGGATGGGGCCAAATAAGGCGTTGCTGCTGGCGAGGTTGAGGTGGCAGAGGGAGGGGAGGGAGGAGGTGATGCAAGAGAATAGGCCTAGAGATCTACATCCAGTCGACAACTCAAGAGATCGAGAGAGAAATATTAATGGGGTGTTTTTTGCAAAACTGTAAATGTTGCGGTATTTTTTGCAAATTTACGCTTTCTTAGCTCTCATCCTAAATCTGGGCCTGAGATGCTGCCGCCTCAATGATAGCTGATGGTCACCATCAGCTGCCATATAATATACATATTTATATATTTGTTTGTGTGTATGAATGTTTTAATACATATATGGTGTAAAATAAGAGTTAACATATCATCGAGCCTGACCTGCATAGAAAATACAAACTTTTAGAGAAGTGCTCGGTTCTTGATGCTACCGTGTAGCTTGTAAATCACCTAGAGGGGGGTGAATAGGTGATAATGCTAATCTAGAAACTAAATGCGGAAGCTAAAAACTATTTTGCAACACACTTAATACAACCAACAAGTGTAGCTGAATTCCCCGTGAAGGGCTCTGGACTAACTCCTCTTGATTCCCCTAGATAAGGGTTGAGGTGCTATATGAAGCTCTTGTGGTTAAGTATAAGGGAGGCACACACACAAGCAAGCCAAGCATATAATGGATATATAGCAATATGAAAGATGCAAGGCACAACACAAGCAAATATGATATGAATGAATGAATGATGCTTTACACAATACAAATAAAGAGAGAGGGAAAAGAGACAATGGATCAAACGCAAATACAAAGATATGTTTCGAGGTTCGAGCCCCTAGCTCTACGTCCCCGCCTTCACCGAGAAGGATTTCTAATCCACTATCTTGTCCACCGAGGACTCCCACCGAGGGAACCTTCACCGAGAAGGATTTTTACAAATAAGGGAGTACCGAACTCCTCTCTCAAATACCGCCTCACAACTGAGGGGTAGGCCCGTAGCCAAACAACACAAATCACCTCTACCGAAGAGGGATACAAACCAAACTCCACCTCTCACTAGAGGGAGCAAACCACAATCTCAACCTCTACCAAAGAGGGAGCAAACCAATCACCCGATCACCTCTACCAAAGTGGGATACAACAAAAGTAAGGGTGTACAACTTGGAGGTTTCCACAACCTCAAACAATCTCTCTTTCCTCTTTTCCACAAAACAAGATCCTAATAGAATATGATAGAAGATAAGCTCAAGTGTGGAAAAAACTAGAGTTTGGAAAACAAAAACTCAAAGAAAAATACTTGGGAAAACTCTTGTAAAAGATAGAAATGAAGAACAATACAAATCTCCCAATTTTTCTATTTTCTTTGATTTTTTCAAAAACTCTAAAACAAACAAGATGAATCCTTTTTGGCACAAAAACACTTTTGAAAACTTGTTTAAAACACTTATATATGAGAGAAATTTTGGCTCTTAAAATCTTAGCCAAAACCCTCAAGAAATGGGGTATATATAGGCTAAAATAGAAACTAACCGTTAGGCTGATCTGTCAGCCTGACAGGCTGGCGGTCGACCGCCAACGGTCATAAATATGACCGTTGGGCAAACTCGGTCGACCGCCCGGTCGACCGCCCAGATATAGAGAGCAAAGCTCTCTGGATGGTCGACCGGTCCGATCGACCGTGCCTGTGCCTGCCAGACGTGCACAACTCTGTGCACGTCGGTCAACCGTACGGTCGACTGGCCCTTGGTGCGGTCGACCGTGCGGTCGGCCGACCTGGCCTGTCAGCCACTGTTCTGGGTCAGAAAAACATGTTAAAAATATTTTTAAAAATCTTTTATCTCTCCTAAAAATTCCCAAAAATAGTTTTAACATTTTGCCTTGATATATAAACTTGTGATAAATATTTAAACTCAAATATCAAGCATATGAAACCATTTTTGTGTTTTAACATTTTTACCAAAAACCAAAACTTGTATTTTATCAAACTTGTATTTTTCAATACATGAATAGGATAGTTAAAATAAGTTTGTTTAAAAGTTAAGCATGCATGTATAGAAAGAATACATCTATATACATAAACCAATTAAACTTGTTTTGATCAATCTATTCATGAAAACAAATATCGGTTAAACTAAAAACTGAAAAACCAATATCCAAACATAAAACGTGTGTGTTGTGCACTTGAGCATATCAACTATTCTTATCTTTACACATGGATCTAAAACACACTAAACTAAATTAGGATACATAAGTATTCTTGACGATCTTCCATCTTCAAGTAGACTCGATCCAAACAGTGATCCACGAGCTAGGCTTTGTATGATCTTGATGCTCGGGCTCTGGAATCACCAAGTGAAAGCTTCCAAACTCCTCCTTTTGAAGCAATCACCAAGTAATATCTTGTTACATGATCTGAAACTAAAATCACAAGATTATTAGTAAACATGACTACATGAGTTAATCATCATCAAAACTAGAGAGGAAGGCCTCCGGGCCAACATAGCTTAGGGCTAACGGGTCGTAATCTTCAGGAAGAGACAACAATGAAAGTTTTATAGTAAGTTTCTTCTTTCAATTAACTAAAATAGATTTAAAAGTCTTCTTATCAGTTTTAAAGAAAATAAAAATAGTTAAGAAGGAGATGTAGAAGAAAAGATGGTGGTATTGTTGTTATTTTATTTATAAAAGAAAAACAAAAAGAGATAAAGAAAGTGTTGTTACAAAAATCAAAATAAAAAGAGATAAAAGAAGAGTGTTTAAGATGGTTATGTTAATTCAAAAGAAAAGAAAAACAAGTTCAAAGAAAAATAATTAAAAGAGAAAGTGTTGATTGAAAATTGTTAAATAAAATAAGAAAGAAAATAGAAAAGAGATAAAGGAAGAAGATTTACCTCTGCTTTAATTAACATACCATCATGAGATGTGAAGTGATATAAAATAAAGTAGTAGAAAGAAGTATATAAAATCAGTGCTTGGCCAGATTGATTACGATGAAGAAAAGTAAGAAACCTCCATTGATTGTCATCTTCAATATAAGCTTTTTGAATAAAAGACTACATAGTGTAACTATACAGTAACTCTTCCTCTCTTTTAATCATGTAACTCTCTCTAACCTAAAAATTAAAAAAAATTACATTGAAGAAGAAAGAAAAACTCAAATTAAACTAACCTAAATCTCTCTCTAGAGTGGTGCCCCTTCTGCCTTCGAGGTATGAGAGTATGTATAGGAGAAAAATCAGAGGGATAGAAAGCTTATGAAAATAGTTATCGTATTGATTGCTGAATATGACCATTTTTAAATTTGAATCATCCCTTTATCTCCAAACTTGATTTGATATATCTAAAATTTTATGTAGAAATTCAATTCTGATCTTTATCTTATTATCGTATTGATTACTGAATATGACTTACCAAATGACAGATTTGAAAAGAGTGATCAACATAAGAATTGTCCCCCTTTAAGTCTTCTTTTTGGATCACCTTGAATCATCAGATTTGATTTCGGTATCAAAAGTTATGATTAAAATACTAAAACGTATTCAGTCTGAATTCGAATTTAAATTGCTTCATTTCATCTGTTGATCTTCTCTCTATCGATTTATCCTTTTGAATTTTCAGTTTGTCTTCTAGAATTTATTAGATATCTATTTATCTTCAGCGAAACTGATAGGGTTTTCAAACAATCCATTTTTTTCTTAAAATTAGATGATATTATCTTATCTGATATATCCAGTTTTCAGATAAATAGCTTCTAAAATATTTGAATTTGAATTGACCCTTTGATTTGCTTGATCTTTTGAATTATTTAAATTTAATCGGATAAATCTACCAATCTCTCCATTTTCTTCGCTAATTACACTGCATACCACTGAACATGAAAATTCTATTAAAAAGCAGAGTTTTATTTAAAAATAAATGAAGAAAAAGTGACATAAGTGATACAAAATGTGTAATGCGCGTGCACAATCACACTCCCACACTTATCTTTTGCTCGTCCTTGAGTAAAATAAAAAGTAAAGCTAACCTAACTTAACTCACTTTCGTAGGAATCACGGTTGCACTTAGCACGTACAACAAGCCGTTGAACCTTTAAGTTACCCTAGAGGACAAGTTTTGTCGTGTGAGGATTTTCAGTAGATTATACTCACAAAATTCATGAAGAAAAAGAAATGAATTGTTAATATTTTTTTTGAAAACGCACTTTGAAAGGAAAAGAATATTTGAAGTATTAATGTAAAAAATTCAAGTAATTTATAAGTCATAGGATTATTAAAACTTAGTCATTTTTAAATTTAGTCTTTAATCAAAAACTTGTTTTTAATAAAGGTAAGAATTAAAATTGTATTTTTCATCTAGTTTATTATTTTACCATAAGTCATATGTACCTTGTGACCGTGAAAATTTGACTCAGGAATCTTCAACTCTAATCTTATACCTTATTATTTTCTTTTTTCTTTTTTTATTTATAGCGGTAATATCCATTAACTCTATTAGGCTTTCTAATTCGCTCATGTAACGAGCCTTAGTCAGTGACTCTCAAACCAGACGATTTTAGGGCACCGGGTGAGAAAACACCCCGAAGATTTATGACTCGAGCAAATAAGGTCACAGAACTAAGAATTCTCATTTATATGAACCACTTTTAGGCTTGAATACTTATGCTTTATGAGGCACAAATACCCAGTTTAATCAGAGGATTATTTTTCGATATATGTATATATATTTTATATAAGATATAAGAATCTTTGTTATAGAACCCCAAGTGTGTAAGTGTATAAAGTATGCATATTTCATCAAGGTAAAAATTAAGACATAAGGATCTTGGATTTGGGAAATGTTTGGGAGAATTGAGTCTGCTATGATTTATACTTGTCATGTGGACTCAAGAAAGGCTTCAAAAATCTTTTCTAAAGAAGAGTTTTCTTCTATATGTTGGTCTCGGTATTGAGTATATGAAGCTTTTTGTTGGTAAGGTTGTTGATAGTAAGACTCGGGGAAGTTGTATTTGTAAATCACCTAGTGGGGGGGTGAATAGGTGATAATGCTAATCTAGAAGCTAAATGCGCTAAATGCGGAAGCTTAAACAAATTTTGCAAACACACTTAGTACAACTAACAAGTGTAGCCGAATTCCCCGTGAAGGGCTCTGGACTAACTCCTCTTGATTCCCCTAGATATGGGGTTGAGGTGCTATATGAAGCTCTTGTGGTTAAGTACAAGTGAGGCACACACATAAACAAGCCAAGCATATAAGGATGATAAGCAATATGAAATATGCAAGGCACAAATGCAAGCAAGTATGAATGATATGGCAATATGAATAATGCTATGCCCAACACAAATAAAGAGAGAGGGTTAAGAGACAATGGATCAAACGCAAACACAAAAATATGTTTCGAGGTTCGAGCGCCTAGCTCTACATCTCCGCCTTCACCACCGTGAAGGATTTCCAATCCACTAAAGGAGTACCGAACTCCTCTCTCAACCAACAATGCCACCGAGGCAATACAACCACAATTCACCTCTACCGAAGAGGGATAAGGTCCGTAGCCAATAACAAACACAATCACCTCTACCGAAGAGGGATCCAAACCAATACCACTCCGATCAACCTCTACCAAAGAGGGATACAATAAGTCAAGGAGGGTTTACAACTTGGAGGCTTAATCAACCTCAAATACTTCTCTTTCTTTTCTCTTTTCCACAAAACAAGATCCTAATAGAATAGGATAGGTGATAGCTCAAGTGTGGAAAAACTAAGTGTTTTGATCAAAGAAAAACTCTTGGGAAAATACCAAATTGATATAGAAATGAAGAACAAGAAACCAATTCCCAAAAACTTGTTTTCTTTGAAAATAACAAAACACTTAAAAACAAACAAGATGAATCTTTTTACTCTTTAAACTCTTTTAAAAACTTCTTTTTAAACCAGAGAGTGGGAAAAATTAGCTCAAAAAATCTTAGTTAAAACCCCCAAGAAATGGGGTATTTATAGGCCAAATCAGAAACTAGCCGTTAGGCTGATCTGGCAGGCTGACAGGCCTAGCGGTCGGCCGGCCAGCCGACCGCCAACGGTCAGAAATGTGACCGTTGGGGCAACCCGTCGACTGTCCGGCCGACCGCCCAGATACAGAGAGCAAACCTCTCTGGTCCGGTCGGCCGCCTGGCCGACTGTCCCTGTGTCTGCCAAACGTGCACAAGCCTGTGCACGTCGGTCGACCGCAAGGGTCGACCGGCCTTTGGTGCGGTCGACCCGTGCGGTCAGCCGACCTGTCCTGTCAGCCACAAATCTGGGACAGAAATACATGTTAAAAATATTTCTAAAAATTCTTTTATCTCTTTGTAAAAATACCCAAAAATAGTTTTCTCATTTTGCATTGATATATAAACATGTGATAAAAAATTTAGCTCAAATATCAAGCATATGAAACCATTTTTGTGTTTAAACATTTTTACCAAAAACCAAAACTAGTATTTTATCACCTGTATTTTTCAATACATGAATAGGATAGTCAAAATAAGTTTGTATAAGAAGTTTAAGCATGCATGTATAACTAGAATACATCTATTATACATATAAACCATGTAAACTTGTTTTGATCAATCTATTCATGAAAACCAATTCCAAAACATGAAACGTGTGTGTATTGTGCACTTGAGCATATCAACTATACTAAGCTTTACAAATGGATCTAAAACACACTAAACTCTAGGATACCTAAGTCTTCTCGACGATCTTCCATCTTCAAGTCGACTCGATCCAAAACTCCGTGATCCAACGAGCATGGCTATATATCATCTTGACGCTTGGGCTCGGGAATCACCAAGTGAAGGCTTCCAAACTCCTCTTTTTGAAGCAATCACCAACTAATATCTTGCTTAATGATCTGAAACTAAAACACAAGAATATTAGTAAACATAACTACATGAGTTAATCATCATCAAAACTAGAGAGGAAAGCCTCCGGGCCAACAGTATTCCCACTGACTCGGTGAAGAATGATGATGATTGTCCCATTCTTATTCATAATACTGAGATTGGGGCATATATTGATTCGGATAAGACCAATTTGGCATACTTGGTTGGTCAGAGTTACGTAAGACCAGGTTAGTAATATCCGAGTTGAAAGAGGTTGGGGTGAAATATGAATTTGAGTTATAATCAGAAAAATTATAATTATAATTCATTTTCACAAGAACAAACAAAAACAAACAAATAAAAAATAAGAAAATAAAGAAAAATCTAGTGTATGTTAGGGTGGAGCTTAAACCTAGACAACTCCTTACTATTGATTATCCATAGGAGGTATATTGCAGAACATGAACACAAATTAATCGGCAAGGTAAGTGCAAGATTGGTGGGAGGTATCCGTACCGAAGTAACGGGCCTAATTATACCAAACAACAAGCCTTCAGGGTTTCAGCCCTCAATCTCTAACCTTCGACACCGATTTGGTAAGAGTCAATTTCTAATAACTTTCCTCTAGGACAATCCCTATTTGAGTCTGAGATCTCCTTAGGGCCAACGTCTACTCAATTTTAAATTAGGCTAGGTTAGTGAGTGATGAGATGGTTTTTGGGCTAATAGAGGGTATTGAGTTTTCCACCTTATCTTATTTAAGGATATACCCTTAAATCATTTTAGTGCTCACGTGCAAGTATATAGTAAAATAACACTCAAGCAATATAATATATAAGTGTGTTTCTATATAAATGCAGACGTACCTTTTTCTCCAGCACTCTCCAACAGTAATGTAAGAAAACGAAATAGACAGATGCCCTAAGATGCAAAAGTCTAAATTTTTTTTAGCATTTACAAATTAACAAGTTATTGTTGATTAGAAACATGTATAGAGTGAGTTGAGCAGATAAACTAATAAATGCAAATATTTAAATCTCTGAAAATCAAGCAATCTGTAAGAAACTACAGTTAGTTATTCGTCACAGTTGTGGGTTTTGATGCTCTACCTTCTTAGGCAGAGGCACAGAGTAGCAATATGTCCACTACACCTCCTAGTTTTCTTTAATTAGCCTATGTACATCAAAACAGAGAAGAAAAAGAGTTAAATTATTAAAGTAAATTAAGAAGAAAGAAAACTTACCGTCTCTCCCCAGCAACGGCGCCAATATGATCAAGCCTGACTTGCACAGAAAATACAGACTTTAAGAGAAGTGTCGGGTCCTCGATGCTTAAGGTGGCAGAGAGAGGGGAGGCAGGAGGTGATGCGAAATCTGCTTTCAGTCGACAACTTAAGAGCTCGAGAGAGAAATATTAATTGGGTGTTTTTTTTGCAAAACTGCGAATGTTGTGGTGTTTTTTTTGCAAATTTACCGTCTCTTATCTCTCAACCCAGATCTGGGCCTAAGATGCTGCCACCTCAATGACAGCTGATGGACTCCATCAGCTGCCATGTAATATACATATTTATTTATGTGTGTGTGTGAATGTTTTAATACATATATGGTGTAAAATAAGAGTTTCTATATACCCATGAAAATACATTGTAATGCATTCATATCCATAATCCAAACCATTGAATCTGATCTATATGTTCTAAAACTCATATGGATCAAAATTCAAGCGAATTGAAACTCACTAGCCCATAAAATCAAGCAAATAAAAAAAATCAACTTTAAGACTGCTACAGACCATCCATTTTTAGATCATGAGATGAAGAGGCTAAAAAGTATTTAATTCATATGAATTTGATCCATGTGAGTTTTAGAACATGTAAATCACATCCAATTTTTGAATTATGGATATGGATAAGCCACGGTGTGTTTTCATAGGTATATGCAAACTCTTAAGTTACATCCTATGTGTATTAAAACCTTTTTAGTGTGTGTGTGTGTAGAAAGAGAGATAAACTTGTGTCATTCCGGAAGGATTTAGGAGATAGACTTGTGTCATTCTGGAAGGATTCGCGGCCGGATCCTTCCTACTCAAATACAACCAATTGATATTCGAATGCAAAATTCACTCTATTAAAGTTGATCTACATTACTTCAAGTGAAGAAAAATCAAAATTTATACATTTTAAATACTTTTTTTCTCATCCATCAGTAAACCAAAATTGATGGCCGAAATAGTGAGTCAGTTAGTTTAACGGTGTAGAATATGTGAAATCTAATAAAAATTAGTGCGTGAGGGTTTCTTAGTGGTTAGAGCATGATAAAATGGTCGGATCGAGAATTTGTATCTCCAAAGATGTAGATCTAAGCAATATACTAATTTCAGTCGTCTATTTTGTGCATATTTGATGGATGACCGAAAAATATTCAAAATATATGATTTTTGATTTTTAGTTACTTTATATAACGTCGAGCAACTTCCGCGGAATGGATCTTGTATTCGGATGTCATAGAGTTATATTTGAGTAGGAAGGATTTAGCCTCAAATCATTCCAGAATGACACAAGTTTATATATATATATATATATATATATATATATATATATATATATATATATATATATAATATATTATATATATATAATATATATTATATAGATAGAGAGAGAGAGAGAGAGAGATTTCGCTATAGTCACCACTTTACTTCATAATTAGAAAAAATCAGCTTCATAATTTTCTTTGCTATAGCCTTACTATATCAGAATAAATTGATTCTTCCCAATGGTCAATTCTTTATATTTTTATTTTCTCTTTTATCCTTCCCCATCGCTCCGACGTTGCTCTCCCCTCGACCTTGACCCTGACGCAAAAGAATTGACGGGTCGACCTACGTGGTTAAGTAACCATTAGGGTTGGTGGAGGAGGCGAAAGCCCCCTCTTGAAAGTCTCAGGAGGCGGAGTCCCCGGACTATTTTTTTTTGGATTGACCTTTTACAGATCTCGTTTGTTCGTGCTCGCGATGAGTTGTTTGTGTTTATGATCAATATGTTTTTTAGATCTGAAAAGCATTAGGCATGAATCGGTTGTCAGTAAATGAGGTCTGCTGATGAAGGTGATGCTGATGTGAGAATTGTGACTCATGATCACGGTACTCTATGGGGACTGCAACTATGATCAGAGTTCTTTAATAAAGTCTCAAAAATAAGACATTTTTATGTGAACTGCGATCATGATGGCATTTCTAATAAAAAGGAATGTGATCATAATCGCATTCTTAGTAAACAATCCTAATAAAGATTCGGAAGCATGACATTTTTGTGAGGACTGCGATCATAATCACAGTCCTAATAAAGAGGACTGCGATCATTATCGCAGTCCTATAAAAACTCAGAAATATGTCATTTTTGTGAAGATTGCGATCATAGTCCTAGTCCTAATAAAGAGGAATATGATTATGGTCACAGTCCTATAAAGACTCAGAAACGTGTGCTAATAAAGATAAGTGTGATCTTGATCGTAATCCTCAGAAATAAGACATTTTTGTGAGGACTGTGATCAGCTCGCAGTCGTCAGAAATATGATTTTTGTGAGGATTGGATCTCCTCAGAAATGAAATTTTTTTGTGAGCACTGCGATCATGGTCGTAATCCTCTATATAACAGATGTCTACATTTTCGAAGTGATCCGCTTTTATTGAAGCGATTACTGCGAGGTATTTGCGCCTTTCGTCGCTGAGGAGCGCTTCTGTGCTTGGCACGTGGGCGCACGTGATTAGTTTAAAAAGGAGGCGACTGAAGGGAATAAAATTATAAAGCTGAGTTTTTTTTTCTAATTATAATTTGACATAAAGAGCTATAGTGAAATCTCCCATACACACACGCACACTATTTATGTGTATAGTGGTGATTTGGTGAGAAAGTTAGCTTAGATAAGAAGATGAGAAAGAAGCACAAGAGTTGTAAGATTATCTTTTGTGTGGTTAAAATTAGTTTTTGGGTTGGTTAAATTAGTTTTGGGTTGATTAATTCAGTTTTTTGGGTCTTAGTTTTATTTTCTCAAAATCTAATCTCAACCTCTCAGAAACTAATCTGACGGTTCCAATGTTCCTTTCTTATCTTCTCACAGAAGCTAGCTTTCTCATCGGATTATTACTATATATATATATATATATATATGTATATGTGTGTGTGCGCGCGTGCGCGTGTGTGCACACACACACAGTTTTGTTTATGCTGATTTTTCACCGATGATGCCGATATACAATTGAAGGTGTAAAATATAAAAAATTGTTGGAATTTCTTTCATGCGTGGATGTATCAGTCGATACTCAGTCAGTAAGAATGAGATTTATCATCAAAACGAAATTTTTGATGAGAGAATTGTTGAACAATATTATTCTTATTGAGCAAATAGTCGTTTGTCTACAGACCGTACGCAGGAGTGGAGTTTTGGAAGCCCGTATGCTAAGCAGACTCCTAGTGTCATCTTTTAAAGCCCATAACGGTAAGTTAACGAACCCCAACTGCCATGCAACAGGCCTGGTTCCCAATTTTGGCAGTAAAAGGCCTGCGTGTAGGCGACCTGGCCCATTTACATCGGACTCTTCAGTCGCCATTGCTACTTCTTCAATTAAAATATAAAAACGTGAACCTGTTCTTGGGCATTCTCTCTGTTTTATGTTGTGAGGCCCATGGGCTCATAGTATGACCCATTCCTTTTCTTTTTGTGCCTGTAACGGTCAGACCAATATCTTTGCAGTGAGTGTGGATTTCAAATTCTATTTGTAATTGCCATAAGACTATAGTCTATCAAGAAAAGGAGAAGGAACAAAAATAAAATTTCTTTTAAACCCTTCAGTGTAACTTTTTTTTTTTTGGTCTTTTTCTCTAAGTATGTATTATTATATAATGCTCGTAACATTTTTTTTTTTTGTCTCACTGAGTTTCTTGAAACCCAAGAACAAGTGAGTCCACAGTGCAAAAATTCATCGCACATCAGTATAGTAGCATGCAGATTGCAGATGCAATACAGTAAGTAGTCAGTGAGAGAGAAATTAAAGATAATCATCAGAGACAGGATACTGCAGAGACCACAATCCTAGTCAAGAAAAAACACAGAAGGCAAGATAATTATCCATCCTCTCCCCAAAATATTTTTCACCTGACAGTGGGTAAACAAACCCAGAGAGGACCCTTGCTTGGCTGGCTGCAGTGTCACTTGCAATCTCAGTGCAGTGTACCAGTTTTGATGCCGACAGTAATTATTTCTCACATGTATTTGAGTTTCGTGCGGTAAAGCCCTTTTAAAGGCCAGTACAGTGAAGTACAGTCTTTTGTGGGCCCGGACCCCTTGGGTTGCGTGGATCGACGGGAAACCCGGGCGCTCTCCGCTCTCAGCTCCGTCTCTCACTCCTTCAAGCAAAAGATCTGCACACTGCATCTCTGCAGCACTCTCTCTCTCTCTCCCTCTCTCTCTCTCTCTGCAGTGAGAAAAAAGAAAAAGATGACCCAAACCGGGAGCAAGTACTCCACACT
Organism: Agave tequilana; assembly: GCA_038442645.1. Taxonomy (NCBI): domain Eukaryota; kingdom Viridiplantae; phylum Streptophyta; class Magnoliopsida; order Asparagales; family Asparagaceae; genus Agave; species Agave tequilana. The sequence continues at coordinate 84,386 of JAVJIF010008363.1, read as the reverse complement.
TTCTCTCTCACCCTGCACTGTCTCGTGGCCTTTGGGGGAAAATGACGACGTCACCCTTGTTCATCTTTATCTCTCGCTCCCTTCATGCAAAGAAGAAGCAAGTACGTGAAGAAATAGTGGATGTTAACTCTATTCATTGCATCCTATTATTATATATCGTTTCCCTCTCCTCTTAAGTCCATGCAACCAATGGGGATTGTCTTGATGATAAAATAGTAGCTAGTGTAATGAATGGCTTTTTCATTGTGGGAAAATTACACCAAAATACCTCCATTTTTAGAGGTCCTAGTAAGAAAATATCTCGTTCATTTTTTTTTTAATCACGGTTCTATCTCTAATTTTAACATTCATGCAACTTCATAGTTTCTATAATGGAAACGTTAAATTTTCGTACATCATATAAGTTACAAATAATACATCTTGAACAAATTTTGTCATGTACGCGCTCCATTTCCCGCCTCCCCTCCTGCGGCCCCGCCCATGGGCACTGATGGATCCAGCAGTACAAAGCAGTGACGTGGTAGTGAGACTGCTAGCAAGAAATTCATTGTCCGAACAGCTTGCAGAAGATATTGACAAGTCAGTGAAAGAAATCATTGACAAGGCTTATGAAATGGCAAAAACTCACAGTGGACAAGTTGGTGGATGTGTTACTAGAGAAGGAAACTCTCCCAGGAGATGAATTCAGAGCAATCCTCACGGAGTTCACTGAAGTTAGGAAAATTTCAACATGAATAGTGTTCCAGAGCCATTAGGTTGTTTGGTTTGAGCAGCCATGAAATTTGAACGACACATTGATAAATAAAGTGATCTCTAGCTCCCCTGAAAGACATGTTAATGAGAGTTTAAGCTAGGTTAATCAACAAGAGTACATCAATTTCAATTTGCTGGAAAAGTAAAACGAGAGAGAGAAAATAATTCAAATGCAAATTACGGAACCTAAGTGACATATATCCAATAAGAGTTCCATGATCCCTTTATTAACTTTTTATTTTGTTCTCCCAGTATTTTGGAAGCCAGTTAGGAAACAATCTCATCTCTTGTATCAGGGGGACAAAACATCCAATTAAACAATATGATTTGGAACACCTTAACAACATAATAACAACCAGGCTGAGACGAATATCCCAAGTCAAACTGCATCTATTTTACTGATCTTAAAGTGCATCATTCATTGGCAACTTCGGGTCTAACATTAGTATATAATCGTAGGGGCTTTTGGTTGGATTAAACAATAGCCCCTAAGTCTGACATGAAATTATGCAAACTAGCAGAGGAAAATAACATTGGTTATGTTTCAACAGTAGAACATGACGGCTATCAGCCATCAGGCCAAATATGGAACTATTAGCTGCTAGAAATTTGAAACTAATCAAGTGAGTTTTTGAGAAAATTTGAGCTGAATTTTAGGCGGGACTCGTTGCTCGGAATGCGAGGGAGATAGTTGGAATGTGTTCTTCTTCTATTGACGATGAACATGATATATTTACATGTTCAATTCTGTTTCCAAAAGAATGAAATATTCAAGTCGAAAGTTAGCCTAAAACAAAAACTAAATGGAGCAAAAAAGTGTGAAAACTCTTTACTCAAACATTGTAAGTAGTATGTGAATGGATCTGTCTGTTCGACGAACGGACATGTTTATTCGGACTGGTTGCGCCCGTTCCGGCCGAATGGATCTGTCTGTTTGGAGAAAGCCTGTTTTGACAGAATGGATGTGCTTGTTCGACGAACGGATCTGTCTGTTCGAAAAAGTTGCGTCGTTCCAACTGAACAGATGTGTCTAATCGAAATGGTTGTGCTCATCTGATCAGTCGAATGTGACTACTCCGAAAGGTTTCCTCCGAATTCCTATATAAATAGCAGAATTTCACTGCAAAATGAATCACCCAAAAAACTCAGAATAACAACTCATTTCGATCAATCGAATGTGTCTACTCCGAATAAATGAGTTCAAGAAAAAATTTTTTGAATTCCTTTCAGAATTCTGTCTGAATTCTGATTTTTAGTTTGTGTCCTGTTTCTACTTCTGTACTTTGAACAAATGAAATGTACGGTCAACTTTAGTAAGCACTGCGCAGAACACGTGAAAACGTATTGTATCTTGAGAGATCATAGTCAATTATCCCATATGTACCGTAATGAAGGACGTAATTGTCTTAAAGAGATTCGCTTTATGCGTATCACATTTTAAAATCTGGTTTTATTTTGTTACTCTATCCGTTTATACTAACACTCATTGTTGCAGGAATTACTGAATTCCAATATATTTTCTATCTATTTGAACTAAAGTTTTTATTGCAAAGATTATGCTGAACAAAGTATTCATGTTGGAATATTTATTTTAATAAATATTATTACTAGATAAATTATTGTTAATTATTATCTTGCTAATTTATTACTCATACAAGACTGACTAAATACCAGTCTAATTGGTGTTTAAGGAAGAAATTTGAAAGGTGGTTCTGTAACTAAGAAATGTTCAATTGAATGAAAAACTCTCCACCTGATTTTTACTGACCCTGCCGATGAGATCGGTTGATCTTGATCTTGAATTGTCAAGAACAACAATCTTAAGACAAATATTATTGACGTTGCTAACTTCTACTCTACTTGAATTATAGAAGTTGACCCAAACTAAAATTGGCCAGTTTTGGGTCAGCCTAAACCTGACGTAGGCATGCATTGGCCGCCCTGCCCATTTCAGTTTGGGCCAACTCACAGGATTTTGGGCTAGCCCATTCACTATTATAGAAAAAAGGCAAAGAACAAAAACCAAAAAACCAATTCTTGTTGTAAATGAATGTCTGCCCACCTACCTAGCATAGTAAAAGTTACTGTACGATGACACAAGCGATGATGTAAGTATGTAAATAGCGACTGTATAGTACCATAAAGTTTTTCTATAATAGGCCCCTCCTAATTAATTTCAACGGTACACTTCAGAAATTAATAAGAATTCCTCCTTTTACTATCTCTTTCTCTGTCTCAATGTTATAATTTCTCGGAATTTACAACACGTTATCAGCACGAACGTTTTAGTTCTGTTATCAGCCTCTACCTCCATCAGCTCAGAGAAAATATTTTATTACAAGTTTGTACCTCCATTAGCTCAAGGTAAAAGTCTTGTCGCGAGCCACTACTTCTATTAACTCAAGGAAAGTCCTATCACAAGTCTCAGTCTCTACATCTCCTATCTCAAAATAAAAATGACGAGTTTTCTACTCATGATACTCGTATAACATCACTGTTATATATGAAAGGAGACTCTGTCACCTATTTACAGTAATGTGATGTGATTACGAAATGTTAGATTATTATACTCATTATATTCATATAACACCACTATATATATGAAAGGAGGCTCTGTCACTTATTTATAGTAAAATGATGTGACTATAACAAGCTAATAATATTTCTTATTATTATCTTTACTAACCTCTCAATTAATGCTTGAATGGAATAAACCCCAAACTACCAATATTATATATTTTATTGCTCTGCTATTTAAATCTGTATAAACACTAACTGAAAAGTTTACCGAATAGCGTGGTACGCCAATATTTATTTCAATATTTATTACTTCATTAATTATGTCTGCAAAACACCCACCAAGTAGAGTGGCGTGCCTATATTATAACTCATAAATATATGTAGTACAATGTATTTATTTTATCATCTTTTTTATTATAACATTTAATTGTATTAAATCCAAATTGCTTTTCTCTTTCCTCCAATGGCTATATAATGGTTGTACCTGGCTAGTTTTTACTCTATAAATTGGTGAATTTTAAACCTCATAACTCACTTTTCAATCTCTCTTCATTATCAAGTTTTTTCATCATCTCCATAGTTGGAGTATGACATATATCTCTGATAGACCCGCCCCGGGTTCCTCCAGTGGAAGAATCGGAATTAGCCCCAAGTTGGGCGGTTCCGGTTGCAGACCCGGGTCAATCCATTTTTTTTAAAGATTCATTTCCAAGTTTTTAAAAAAATAAGTTGTTAACAAAATAATTAATTTACCAATTAATTAAAAAGAATAATTAAATAATTAAATAATTATTTTCAAAATAATTATATCCAATTATTACTAATTTTAATATAAAAGAAAATTTATCAAAATAATTAAAAAAATAAAAAATGAGCTTGAACTTAATCCCTATTATAATTAAGTTTCCTACGCATCCTCTTGGGTTTAGAGGAATTAAAACCCACGTAGTTCTCTTACCTCAATCCTTATACTTTACCTCAATTGCTTCCTTCTGTTTCGATGGTCGTCATTTTCATAAAGTCTTTATTTTGTTCCCGCATGATTTTTTTTCTTAACGCTATTTTTTCAATCATAAAGACATGCTTGGACCTCCACAGATTCGGGGGACATATTCGAACGGTTTGATCTAAAATACTTTTCCCCACATAGAATGCTTGCTCCATAACTATTATTGACAGCGGCGTTGTTAAAATTTGTTTAGTAATAATTGTCATGATTCAAAATTTGTTGAATGCTACTTCCACCATTGTAGGATTGAAAATTTCAAATCTTAAAAATCTTCACCAAACTCAAATGAAACTGTTAGATAACTATCAAGTTCGTAGTTCGAGCTTGATGAAGATCTCCTTGGTTGTTTGTCTCTTTACAGTACTAGTTGTTGCCCTCTACTAATTTTAGAAATCTCCTCAACTTGACTGCTAGTTTGATCATGACGAAAGATTTAATAGTTGAACTATAAATTCTACTATTTTCATCATATAAGACATAAATTTCTTTTTTTACTAACTAAATAAGGCATAAACATCATCATTTAATTTTAAAATTTTATAATGAATAGTCAAATACTCATGCAATGCACCTAATTTACAATGTTAATCAAACACTCGTGCAACTATATAAATAGGTGAAAATTATTTTAAAATATTCTATCAATTTACTTTTCATAGCTTAAATGCGATAAAATAAATTCACATCATTTTCATATTCTTCAATCACTCAACAAATATTAACACACTCAATTAAAAATAAATGTGTTATACAATAATAAACACCAGATAAAGTGTAAGTAGAATCATTAAAAAAATACGATATCCAAAATACTTTTGCATGCATCACATTGATGATATAAATTAATATCACTAATATTGTTATCGATAAAATCACATAATAATTCTTTATAAGCATTACTATCATTAACTAATTCATAAGTTGAATTTCAATAGATCGGAATATCTTGTGGAAATCATTTGGGCCTCATACCTTTCAATTTACAATATTTTGCCCAACTTTCATTATTCGTAGATGTGTCTATAAATAGTCAAGTGCATATCTAATAGGTTTAATATAATTTTCTAGTTATTTTAAATCATCTTTCACAAATAAATTTAAAACATGACAAGCACATCTTCGATGAAAAATTTTACCTCTAAATGTCAGTTTACAAACTTTTTCTAATTCAGGAATTAATGCAGTATTAACAAATGTGTTATCAAAACCAATTGTAAAAATCTTACTAATTAAATTATATTATTATTTTTATCAATCTAAAAATATTAGAAGTAGTATGTCTTTCATCAAACACTCTAAGTGCAATTAATCTTTTTTGTGAGGTCCATTCATGATCAACCCAATAACATGTGATCCCTATATAAGAATGTTGCTATCAGCGATCACTCTATATATCGGTATATATAAATACACGCACATCAAAAGTGATTAAAAAAATCATATAATTCTTTTTTTATTACTATAGAGCTTGTGGACTGTGTGAGAGTGTTTCTAGGCACTTTAATTGCTTAAGAATTTAATATAATTTAATAATAATTTATAAAACCTATTTTTCACTGAAACTAAATGAAAAGTGTTCAACAGAAATCGTTCGTTCTAATTCATCTCTATTTTTAGCATAGGAGAAATGAAATAATAAAGGAGGGTATTGGTAGCGTACCTTCATATTCGAGTTTGCATTTCTGTGAGACCGGCTTCACAAGGATGTGTCCTCTTCTGGTGCTTTCGATATGTCCATAGCTACCAGAAGTGGATTATTTATAAGTTTTTGGACAATATCTACAACTGACATTAACGACGTGTCCACATCATTCTTGATTTTCGTAAAATGATGTACGAAAAGATCAGAGTTTAATTTTTTTTGCTAGCGGTATCTTCTTCGCTTCTATCGCCGGCTTGAGTTTGGGACCTCTGGGTCGGAGTATTGACTTGCGCATCTTCTTCGAGATGTATTTCTAATTCATCATCGTCGGTGCCGCACATTATTGAATATGGCGTTGATTGCATGTAATCGAAAATATTATTGCCGGAAATTGATTTTCACTGTCATTGCCCTTGCATCTTGATGACGAACTTTCACTTGTAATGATGATGAAGAGTAAGAAAAATAAAGAGTGATAGAAAATTGAAGATAATAGAGAACTTAAAAATTAAAATATAGTAGATTTTGTAGAAAAATTTTTAGAGGATTTTGTAGAGAGATTTTGTAGAGAATTTTGGAGAGAGTTTTATAAAAAAAATTTGCAGATAGATTTGATTTGGAGAATGAGAACTTAGGTGCTATTTATAGATTTTAAATAAATATTTAAAAAATCAAAAACTTAAAACCAAAAAAAAAAAAAAGAAACGCTCCTTCCCTCCTTCCTCTAACGGTCCAATTTTGGCCCTTCGGAGCGACCTTATGACGTCCCAGGCGGCCAGGCTTGCTGGCCAGGCCCAGGTTCGCAGACTACTTTTAGGAAAAAAAAATTAAACTAAAATACCAGGCTCAGATTTTGAATGACCTATTATAAAAAAAAAAAAATAAAAAATATAAAACCCGATTCAGAATCAGAACCGGCAGTTCTCGGTATAGAATATCACAAATCAGAACCAGCCGTTCCTATGAGTTTCGGTTCAGTTTGGAACCGCGGAACAACGCCGGTGGGTGATTTGGGTTGCCGACTCCTGGTTTTTGGTCCGGTTCGACGATTTGCATCGAACCGTGAACGTGTCTAATCTCTATCTGGTCATGCTATCAAAAATTGAGGTGGGGTTTTGTTCGTACAATCGTTAAAATGTTCTAACTCAAAAAGATATCCCCGAAAATTACCATCCTACCCACAAACCCTCCGACGCATCTTTCACCCCCCGCGGGCCCACCAGTGTTTCATCCCCAACGGGGGGCAGAATCGTCATTTTCGCGCGCCCCCGGCCCCTACTGCCTGTTCCCTGCGTCTCCCCCGTTTTCAGCTTCCCACTTGCGTCAGCACTACGCCCCTCCCCGTCCAATCGACCGAGTTATTACGCACCTGCCACCGGCTACACCCGGTCATCTACTTCCCCTTTCGCTTTCATTATTCACCACTTCCCTCTCTTTTTCCATCCCAACCCTCTGCCGGCAGCCAAAAAAAAAAAAATTAAATAAATAAATAAAAAGGTCGAGAAAACAAGCGAGAGAGAGAGAGGAGAAACGTGAAGGGATCTCCACTTCCTACTCTCTCTACATCCCAAACCCAAAGGGGAGGAGAGAGAGATCTTTGAGAGAGGATGGCATCATCGGCTGCGGATGGGTACGGCGGAGGTGAGGAGCAGTATATGTATCATGTACCCCAGCAGAGCAGGCGGGAGAAGCTCCGCTACCATCCCCACGACGACCCATCCTCCTCTTCCTCCTCCTCCTTCCACCTCATCCATCCACCCAACCCTAATCCTTCTCCGCCGTTCCACCACACCGCGCACTTCTTCCCTTCCTCCTCTCCCTCTCAAAACCCTAGCAAAAATTACGCGTTCTGCACGGGCGCCGCAACCGCCCACCAGCAACACCCACTGTTCGCCCACCAGATCTCGAGCCAGCAACAGTTTTCGCTGTCGCTGGCGGCCCCTCCCCCGCCGCCGCCACGTCAGCAGCATGTGGTAGTGGTAGGGGCCGAGGGGGGCCCGGCGCCGCTGGGTCCGTTCACGGGGTACGCGGAGATCCTGATTCGGTCGAGGTTTCTGGAGCCGGCGAGACAGCTTCTAGAAGAGATTGGCAACGTGGGCGGGTTGGTGCAGTGCTCGGATCCGGCGGAGGCGGAGGCGGAGGCGGCGGCGGTGGAGGGAATGATGACAGGTGGCAGGATGATGGAGGGTGGGCAGATGATGGTTGGTTGTGGTGGAGGGGAGGAGCAGCATCAGTGGAAGAAGACCAGGCTCATCTCCATGCTTGACGAGGTGTGAGAGTTTTAATTACTGATTTTTTTTAAAATTTTATTCAATTAATTAATTTTTGTTGAAAAGACGTTGTTTTAAATTTGTTGGAACAGCTTTTTTTTTTCCTTTTTTTCCTTTTTTTTTTTTTTTTGAGGATGCAATAATGTTCTATCTTGTCAAAAAGTTTTGGATGCACCTCTAGGGGGAATCTTGGTTAGCACTGTAGCCTCAACATTTGCTAACCGTTATTGTGATTAATTACAGTATTAACTTGTTGATAATTTTGATCATTAGTAGAGATTAATCCGTGGGATTACATGTAATTATTGTGTAATTTGATGTATTGTTAGCATCTTTTTGGTCAATTTAGGAGTTGTGATTCTTGAAAGATAGTGCTAATTTGATTTTTTTTTTTTTTTTTTTTGGGGGAGTTGTAAGTTTGTGGATTGAGATTGTGGCTGTGGATGATTACTGAGAACTCTAGAGGAATGATTGATTAATTTGAGTGATTTCTTTAAGAAATCAGTGTGTATAAAAAGGGTTTTGTCATCATGAATTAAGGAGTTCGGACAAATTTAGATGGTTTCAGAATTTTAGATGTCATCAATTAAGCAATCCTCGAGCTTAATTTTGCCCCTTGGAGACTGGATTTTTAACAATTATTTTCGTGTCTGCTCTTTCATAAGCTTTGGATTGTTTCCAATAGGTTTCGTGAACCACATGGTCTTATGCTTCTATTTCAACCTATCACAAAAAATAGAAATAACGTCTTTGTGCCTAGAATACATGTATCAATTTCTCTCATTTCGTCCGTTAATTGAAGTGAATTTTACATGAAAATTTGTATGATTTGACCTCTTCCATGTGATACAAAGGTAGGTAAGATGTTAAATTATCATTCAACATATTCTCAAAAGATAAAAAGGTAATGTTTTATGTTTTGCAACTTTGCTAGGTTAATACCATAGATTACAAGAAATGACACAAAAAATGACAGTAAATCTCTCTGGACTCGGAGAAATTTGGAGCACTTGTATGCTGTAAACAAAAGGACATACATGTCCCAATGTTAGGGATAGAGATTTCTAGTGACCATATATGAGCTATTTGATGCTCTTTTATTCCTTCTTAATGATGATATTTTTGTGGCATCCATACTAATGTTTCTACTCTTAACAATTCCAAGTGCCAAATATGAATAATGTAGAGTTTATTACTTTATGCGCAAAATGACAAAACAATTAATTTGTATTATATATATATATATATATATATATATATATATATATATATATATATATATATATATATATATATATAGAAAAATGTACCTCAGCCGCTAGCTGAGAGATACTCTCTCAGCTGTCACTTAAAAATGGTCGCAAACTTACTGCAACATAGTCCCAGTCCACTGTAACATGGTCGCAGTCCTAAAAAATTATATATTTTCAATATAATTAGGACTGCTACCATGGTAGCAGTCCTCAGAAAAAGACTGCGACCGGTCGCAGTCTTTAAAAAAGACTGCGACCATGGCAGCAGTCCTCATAAAAATATTGCGACTTAATCACAGTTCTCATATAACACTGTGACCATGGTACCAGCATCCAAAATTGTGTTTAAAATTCAGCCACATTGCGTCTTTCTCAGCTGGCGGCTGAGGTACAGATCCCTCACACACACACACACACACACACACACACACACAGATATATATTTGAGAAATGGTTGCAATTTTGTGCCCCTTCTAGGATTAATTTTCACCCTGCAATTCCCCTTTTGAATTCTCCCTTTGCGACCATTCATACCAAGAATCACTTGGTTATAATACAGCCACATGTCATGAAAGAAAAGTATACAATACTAATTACAAGTTAAAAAATATGGAGCTGTCTCCATAACTTAAGTGATGCTGCAGAGCCCAATTGCCTTTTTGAATTCTTGGTTCAGACTGTTAGTATATTTGGTAGTTGTATGTTGAAAGATGCACATGCTTTTCATATATACATTTACAATACTGTAGTTTTACCTTATGTCATGTTTACTTGAATATCATATGCATGGTGTATACTATATAACCTACTTGAACTTGAACTATGTTCATAAGATTTCAAGGAGCAATGAGTTTAATAAACATGATTAATTTATTCCTTATATGTTGTTAGTTAGTACAATCAACAAAATCTAGGAATTATGCATGAGCGGTAGGCTAATGAATGCATTTTGTAGCACCAAGCACATATGAAATACAGATATCAGTATGAGAATGGGGGAAAGATGTTTATTTACACCCATGCACGCACATACGGGGCCTGTGAGGCTTCTGGAAATATTATTCAAACAGCATGAAGCCTTGAGCTTTCCTTTAAAAACTAATAAGCAATAACAAATCTCCAGAGATGCTTGAATATGATAGTCAATAAATATCAAATTTGAGAAACAGAAAGAAACGTAAGATTTTCACCCTATATATTAGGAGAAGGTGTTATGATGAAACTATTTATCATAATCTTCCTACTTCCTTTTTCTTTAGATTTTGTTGGTTGCATGCTCTTGCACATGAAATAATTACTAGGACTTTCCTTGGCACTACAATTGCCTTCAATCTTTAGTAAAGGAATGCCGAAATTTTTGTAATCAGTGCAATTTGCTGATGCAGTGAATTTAAGTAGCATTAACATTATATAGGATCTTGGGCATGATTAATGTAACTTGGGTTATTGATTCCATCATTTTCATAAAAATTTTGCAGATAGACGTGTTTTATAACCTTGAATACAAGACATTTTTTTTGTTTCGAAAAATTGGGATATATAGACATTAGCGAATTGTTACATTCAGTTTAATATATGCTTTATACTTTTAATTTAGGTCTACCGTAGATACAAAGTGTACTACCAGCAGGTGCAAGCTGTGATCACATCGTTTGAGTCTGTGCCAGGCCTTGGTAGTGCTGCCCCGTATGCCTCCATGACACTCAAAGTTATGTCAAAGCACTTCAGGTGCCTGAAGAATTCCATATCTGACCAACTGCAACACATAAACAAGGCTATTGGAAAAGAAGGCTTCGGTGAGGAAGAGAATCCCGGGTTTGGACTCATAAATAGACTGGGAAACAACTATGGTACTATCAGGCAACCTCATGTCTGGCGACCTCAGAGGGGACTTCCTGAACGAGCAGTGGCAGTGCTTCGAGCATGGCTCTTTGAACATTTCTTGCACCCGTAAGTGAAACTATATATATTTTTTATGCTTTATCTTCAAAGTAGAATAATTTTCCTTGTCGAAAGTGCTTGCTAGAAGTTGAATTAAGACATATTGTCATGATATTCGGTTATTCAATGTTATCTGTATTAAGCTTAATTTAACACCTTGAACATGCTTGTGAGCTTTGAGGATGCTTGCTTATTTTTACCTGCTCGTGCTAATGTCAATATGGTATTTATGTATTTGTTTGTGTCTGTGCTTTCAATACTCTCCCATCGCCTGAGCTCATTTATTTGCTCATGATTGTTTGAACCGATCTATAGAATCAGAAAACATCATCATGCCTTGTCGTGTATTAAATACTTAGTTATATAGTTTAACACCTAAATATGCAATAAAATTTAAGACATTTACTGTACATCAATTTATCTGATTTCCATGCTGTTCACAGATACCCTACTGACACTGACAAGCAGATGTTGGCGAAACAAACTGGCCTGACAAGAAACCAGGTAACAAATATTTCCTTTTGAGTTTTAAAGAGAGTTGATCTGAAGTATAATATGTTCAGAATTTGCCATATGCAGACAATATTGCATACCATTAATGGGTTGAACATTATGACTTCCTTCATGCACTTTATTCATATTTTCACTTCACGACATTTAACACATGGATCGTTAAACACTATTTATTAATCCAAGAAACATAATCGGTGATGTTGGTTATCTCATGACCAGGTGTCAAACTGGTTTATTAATGCTAGAGTAAGACTTTGGAAGCCAATGGTTGAAGAAATTCACTCTCTTGAGATGCGGCAACAAAATAAAGCCGGAGCTGGTGATACAAACCATAACACTGACAAGCAAGCTCAACTCCCATCATCTTCCACAGCAACCTCATCCAATGATCCACCATTCCACAACACCAACCAGAACAGTCATAACCAGTCTTCTAAACGACACCATGACGAGCTCAAACAAATGCCTAATCACATTCAAGAGCCTAATTACAACCTTCTTTATGATGGTTTCTCTGGTCATCACAATATTGGGGTTGGAGGTGGTATGGATGTTAAGGGAAATGGTGGCGTCTCACTTACTCTTGGCCTCCACCAAAACAATGGGATTTGTTTAGCGGAGCCAATTCCTCTGAATGTTGTTCGAAGATTTGGTCTCGACCTTGAGGAGTGCAGTGATCCTTATGTGATTGGTTCATTTGGCGTGCAGGACCGGCAGTTTGATAAGGACATTGGCGGGCATTTGCTTCACGATTTTGTTGGATGAAGCATGTACATTAGGCCTTCATTTATAGAATGGAGCTAGCAACTTGTGGATGTATTTTCAGTAGCATTACGGACCATAGGTAGCACTATCGGGCAATATGTTATGCGATATGAGGAATATTATGCCAGCTGCAGGCACAAAATCATAATGCCTCCATTGGATTGGAATTCACAGGTATGCAGATTTTCAGAATTTGTATGTTGTAATGATGTTAGGAACACCTTTGTATATTTTGATCTTTCCGAATGACACAATATATGCATTCGTGCCACACTCTTATATATGATGTCTCTCTTGTATGAGCCACTGGTTTTGCTATGGGATTGTGCAACTTGTTTGTTGACGAACCATTTTCACCCAAAAATTAGTTTTCGTTGGGGATCAACAGTGTACCATATCATGCCTCAGATTTGATGGATTTGGGATCAATTACGTTATTTTATGCGTGTTTATTGTTTGTTTATGTCTGGATTTCTTGCATATCATCTATTATTTGAAATGTGAGAGTAAATATCTAAAATGGCAAGACACCCACATTTGAGTTATAAAAAGATTTTAACAAAACAAAGTGGGATGAACTGTTTCACTTTGCATCAGTCCTTCGAAACTAGCCTTCACACAAAAGTTTAGGATAAAGGCTTCTGTCTTTGTTGTTGATTAGTATGGTGGTTTAATTTGCATCCATGATGATAGAGTTTTAAACTTTAAATCCTTCAACAGTCAAACAGGCTACAGAGAAAAGTTTTCGTGAATGATTGCGATCCTTTTGTAAAAGTGAAAGTTGAATTAATGATGATGATGATTGACACATTGCCACTGACTTGTATGATTGCACTTTTTAATTGTGTATTAATGTAGAACTAATGTTTCATTTAATCATGCAGGAAATGTTACTACTGGTTGATTAATTTAAGGGAGGTTTGAAATTTTGAGACACCAACTAATTTTTTTTACTTAGTTGCTTGCTGGTGGCAAGTGAGCCTCCTTAACTCGAGACAGTCTGATAGATTGATTCGGACATGAAACCTCTCTCTCTCTCTCTAGGTTTTCAAGTAGATTTTTGTGGATAACGTTGCTATTAAAGGCATAGATCTTTAGGGGGATGGAAAAGGTTAATTAATTGAATAATATTTTATGGATAACGTTGCTATTAATAGTAGTTAAATTAAAAAGTAGTGAAAAAAAAAAAGATTTTGTTCTTGGTTTTGCCTGGGAAATATCACTTACTGTGGAGTAGAATAATCGCTTTTCTTGGGAATGACATGCACGGCAACTCCACTGCAATCTACAGTCATCTCTCTCTCTCTCTCTCTCTCTCTCTCTCTCTCTCTCAAGTCGGTGGCCAATTAAAGCATTTTATTCAATTCACTCTTTGAGCTTGACTGTACGTGTGATCAATTAACTACTCTTGGTAACTCTTTGAACATGTTAGGGTTAATTTCCTTTAAAAATTACGATGAACATGAGAACTTATAATACATAAAACAAAGCTTGTGCCTTTTTTAACGAAAGATCAGTTTCAAATAAAACTCCATAATTCTGTTGATCTCATCAAGGTTGTTGTATAAGCGTGAGCGTTTACAAGCAGGAGCAAAGACCACACTTACTATGTCCGGATCAAAATCCCGAATAAGGAAATTGAAATCAGAAGGATGGCTTGCATCATTTATGTAGTGGTCATTTTTGGACGTACGCTTAAGATCAGTACACGTGTTCTTCCTCATCAGAATCTTTCGAAGGCGGACGACAAGATAAGCCGTTCAAACACTTCTCTGCAAAGCACCTTCCGATTGTTTCTGAGACCGCTCCTCCTCCGGAGAGAACAACTGTGCCAAGGACGCTCTTTATTCCTAGAACGCTGTCGCCCCGACACCAGTTCTTACGTCCCGAGTAAGGTGACTACTGTTACTAACTTTATTGATATCCGCCTATATTTATGGAGTCCGTTACGCTGTCGGATCATTCCACGTTTCAAATATCGCAACGACCCCTGCTCCAACGTTGACTGTTACAGAAGGTAGCAGAATTCTCTCCACCATCAAGAGCAGAATCCAAGTAGTTACACAAGAATCACAACGTTCAGATCATGCATTTTGGTGATTTCAATAACTGCATGATTTGCAAGTTGTGATTCTTGTGTAACTACTTGGATTCTGCTCTTGATGGTGGAGAGAATTCTGCTACCTTCTGTAACAGTCAACGTTGGAGCAGGGGTCGTTGCGATATTTGAAACGTGGAATGATCCGACAGCGTAACGGACTCCATAAATGTAGACGGATATCAATGAAGTTGGTTACAACAATCACCTTCCTCGGGACGGAAGAACTGATCTTGGGGTGGCAATATTCTCAGAAGGAGAAGCGTTCTCGGGACAGTTGTTCCCTCGGGAGGAGGAGCGGTCTGGGGAACAATCAGAAGGTGCTTTGCAGAGAGGTGTTTGGATGACTAATCTTATCTTCCACCTTTGGGAGGTCCTGATGTTGACTTAGGTCAGAAATTGACCACTACAATCTACAAACTGGCCATCAAAGGTGACGGCATTAAGCTGTTCATATGCAATCTTCAACCTCACTAAGGAATTGTACAGAAGCCGAACAAATATTTTACGGGTTAGATACGTAGGGAAGATACCTCTTCACCGCCGTAGTGTGCATCATCTTCTTCCTTCTTGCCTCCTTCATGTTGATTGTCTCCATTCTCTTCTTCCTCTCTCTATTTATATTCTCTTGGTCTCAAAAAGAGTTGTATATGCTATGAATCAATACATACCGAGGATATATGGTATGAACTATGAAATTTGGGCTAAGCTTTTTGGACTAAAAGTGGACTAATTGAGAGCGTAATGTGAGGTCTTATCTTAAAAAAGTTAAGTCTGCAATGCACAAGGGTTTAGATGTATGTATTTTTTTTCATGAGTCCAGTTTTAGTCTAATAAAAATAGTTCAATTAACATTATTCTAGATTAATCGTTACTATTATAACCATAATCCTTGCGATTGAATTTCTAATTTGATTGTGACTCAAATCAAATGTATCCTTCAATTTATAAACTATTACCAAATCTTGAAATCTAATCGTTATTCTCATCTTAAGAAGAGAATTTTAAATATCCTATCTCATAATTACATATCTAAAATTT
This sequence comes from Agave tequilana, assembly GCA_038442645.1. Lineage (NCBI taxonomy): Eukaryota > Viridiplantae > Streptophyta > Magnoliopsida > Asparagales > Asparagaceae > Agave > Agave tequilana. The sequence goes on along the minus strand of JAVJIF010008363.1, from coordinate 68,581 downwards.
CTCACTGTCATTATTCTCTCTCTAGAAAATTTGAAATAATAGAAAAGTAACATTTATTACAGACTCCTATTTTGAAAAAAAATTGAATAGAATGTCCGATCCCAATTCGAATAGGATTTGCACTGCTGTACCAACCCTAATCCGACCCTAATTCAACTGGGTTTCATTTTGGGCTGTTCAAGCCCATTAAAAAAAGAAGTAGTCTCGTACGGACTCATTGGGCTGTTCTTAGTTCGCCCTTTTTCCTCAGCCTTAACTCTAGTTGGCCCAAAAGTTTTGATCCAAAAAAAAAAAGCTTTCTTTTCACGAACGAGTAATTTAATTTAAATAACGGTTCTGGCTTTAGAAAATAGCGAGCGTGAAACGAAAAGAAAACAAAGAATTTTTTTAATTTCAGCGGCGTAATATACAAGGTATGAGTATAATAGTGAGTTTCTGATACTAAAAGATTTATATTTTAGGAAGCTTAAACACTTCAAAAAATATAGAACCATCTCGTACTAAGCATGTATCTGATACATTTTTTTTTTTAATTTTTATATACTCTTAAAATATTTCACTCTCGGCTATTTTCTAGTGGACCTCGTTAATGGGCTTGGGTGGCCCAAAAAGTAGACCCATGATTTGGGACATCATGGGTAGAGTTTGTTAAAATCAACAAAGAATAGATGGGCCGTTGATTTAATCCCGGGCTCCTATTTAATTTGGATTCATTGTTCCATAATTAAGAGCGATAATAGAGTATTGTGTTTGGGTAGACTCAATTTGAGTCTCTTGTAATTTGGTCAAAAGAGACATGACCACTTGAGTTAAATTGATCAAGTTGGCTCAACCTATATGAGTTAGGTTGGAATTTATATAAGTTGAATTTAAGTCAAAGGCAAAAGAGGACTTTTTGTTCTATTCTACCATTCATTCCTCAAAGGTATAGTTTTGGAGAGAGAGAAGAAGAAAAAGAGTGGAAGCAATTAGGGTTTCTCACAAGTGCTCATTTGGGTTGATTTGTTCAACAATTCTACACGTTGTTGAAGATTGGGCCCTTCTATCTTATTTGGGAGGTGATCTTACAAGTGGGTTTGGTGAGCCAGTGAAGTAATCTTGTATTTTGCCGTTTTAATTTGTTGATCCTCAAGTTTATTGTAGCTTTGAGAGGAGGTTGTATGGTGTTTCTTCTTTTCTTGATTATAGTGGACATTTCTCTCTCTTGCATGATGGTCGTAGGCCCGAGTTATGGCCGAACTACATTAAAATTATTGGTGTTCCTTGTAACTGCTTGTTTCTAGATTTGTTCTGCATTTTCTATCCATCATATTCTCACATAGATCTTGAGGTGGAGGCTCTCTTTGTCTCTCAATAAAGTAGTATCAGAGTAAGGTACTCACAAAGTGTCTTTGGAATTACTTGGAAGAGATTTTGAACTCTTTTATGTTGTGCGAGGTGGAGACTCTATTTACCAACTATGGAATTGTCATAAATGAAGAACATAGGAAGATCATATTTCCATTTTTTGTGAAGCTTGCATTTCTTCTGAACAAACATAGGAAGAGCCATTTACATTCAAAGCTGCCAATTGAAAACCAAAAAAACCTTGCTCTCATTGGAATCCCTCCTCTTTTGCACCCGGATCCTCTCAAATGCCCATTAAACTTTCTACCTTTGGATTATTTTTTTCATCTAGCTTTAATGGTGTCATACTTGAACATTTGTGTATCATTTTGTCAACTCATTACCGTCTTTTGGTGCCAATGTATTTTATTGTCACTTATTATTCAGAATATATATGTTTAAAACCTTGTTCCTAAAGAGAACAAGTATGAAGCAGTTCTTTTTTAGGAGACATTGAGATTTGGCAACATTGTTCATTTAAAATCAAATGAGGAAACACACAAAAGCTCTGTAAAAAAAAAAAAAAACACGCACACAACATCTATAGGATCTAATGCATGATGCTTGGAAAACCCTAGATGTATTTATTCCTTGAATCGACTTCTGATCAGCTTAATTGCCATACTGAACCTTGTAGTCAGTCCAGAGCTCATCAACAGTCTTGCCGGTGAACCGCTGGAAGAAGGAGCTGCTGTATCCGCTCTCCATCATGGTATTGAGATTAGCAACAAAGCCCGGGTACATGTTTTCGCAGTAGTCAAGAAACCGAGCAGTTACATCATAGCCCTGATCCCACCGGAGTCCCTGGCCCCTCAACACCCAGTGTGGCGATGCATATCCCGCATTCAACCTGAAGAAGTCGGCGATTCCTGTCAGCAGCCCGATGGGGGCCTCGCCGTACGCGTCCCACTGCCTCACGCGTGCTATCTCATGGTACATGATCCCAGTGAACTCGGTCTTCACATCGCCGGTGAAACTTGCGATGTAGTCAGCGTTCAAGTAGATGTTTCCCTTGGCATTGGTCACAACACCGTTCATTCTCTGAATAGTTAGAGAAATGAACGGAACGCTTTTGCGCTGTGATTCGTATTTCTGACCCAACATGGTCCAAAAGAGGGTGGACGCCGCTTCCATAACCTCTATGCCGTAGCTGAGCCCGATCTCGTTCTGGAACCGATCGCCGCCAGGTGTGCCGATGGCATTGTTGGAGGCTTCATACTGAGTTGTGGCACTGGAGTAGTCTAAGGTAGCAAAGGCCGCAAGAGAAGCAAGAAACAGAGGAAGAATTTTCATATTTGCTTAATTTTTTCTTGCCTTGGCTTCTTGAGTCTTGATAGGCTCATATATATACACACAGTTTGCTCATGTTTGAGTTTTTTCTTTGGTTTCTACGTCGACCTTGATGTCTATGAGGAAAGCACCGTGAATGTCAATATGAGGGCAAAAGCATGCAAGGGGATACTTCCACAGGTCTTCGATATATTTGATACGTGCGAGTCGTTATTGTTCCCAGTGCTCATTACAACAGTATATAACAAAAATCTCCACAAACAACTTGAGATATAAATATTATGAGCGGAGCACAGAATAATTCCGGGAATATTCCAGCTACCTATTTCAGACTAGGAGAGACCCATCGCCTACAAGCCAAGGTCATGAGCTCTCAATGTCTCAATATTTTCAAATACGATAATACTTCAGAATTCACATTGTAGTCCTGTGAGTTTTCTCTTCTTAGTTTGATGGGTCATATATTTTAGTACTCTTTCTAGTCTCAAAGCAATTTATATTGGAAGGCTCCGGCAATTTATATCCCGAAGCCTCTGTCACATTCAGCTTTTTCGGAACCTCTGAATAATACTGAGTTCTATTATTAGGATTGTCACAAGAAAAAATAAGTCCATATCGAGTTAGATTTTGAATTTAGTAAAAATAAAAAACAATTAATTAGAATATCAGCTCAATTAAAATTCTAATAAAGACAACATATCTATTAGAATATCAATTCATCCGTGACACGTGCACTTTGTTCTATTTTCACTCTATTTGTTTTTCTCAAGTTTTTTATTTCTTGTTTTAACTCTTGAAAAGTGAATAAAAAAATGATGGACTTAAATAGAAAACTGAGACCAAGACTTATTAGCTTATTGGTTCTCAACCTCTCTTCAAGACTCATCTCATCCCGTTCTCCTGCGAAGTCGTGCTGAAACTCTACAACAGTGGTATCAAAGCATGAGGAGTGGAATTCAATATGAAATCCACAAAATGAGTTAGGAGTTGATCAAGGTCTAGTTTCTCACGAATGGTAGAGATTCATGGATGGTACCAGCTGCCTCTTGAGAGACCAAAGTCAATTTGCTCATGGATGAGTTTCTCATGAACAGTCGAAGTCTGTGAATGATTGTAGCCGAAAATGTAAATATCCACGTACGGCCGAGATTTGTAAATGATTGTAGCTGAGAATGCAGACATTCGTGAACGAACGGTCTAAATCCGTGAATGATTGCAATCAGTGAATGGTTGTAGCGCAGCAGATATTCATGTGCGAATATAGTCTCACATTAAAAAGTGAATAGAAAACCAAACGGACTTAAAAAGAAAGCTGGGATCAAGCCCTATTGGCTTGAACTTTTAGATCATATCGGTTCTCAGCCTTGTTCTAAGGCCCATCATGACCTTCTGTGGAGGCCTATTGTAACACCCCAAACACCTGTTTCACTATTAAAAATTTAGAGTTGAACAAGGCAAAGTACACACACCACTGTTTCAATTCAAAAACTCTAACGTTTAGATTAGTTCATCTCTCATTATAACATCATAAATTCTGGAACACGCAATTCCATTAATCTTTTGTTTGTTGCTTCATCCTGGAAGGCATGCAATGCTCATTGTGTAGGGACTGCCCTGCGGCATGCCAACTTCAGCGAGTTCGGAGGGTGAGAGAATTTTCCATCGGAGATCCGATCAAACACCCACTTGTTAGCAGCCTCCGTGAAATGAATACCATCCCAAATGATCCGCTTCGAAGGATTCTCACAAGATTTTCCGAGCAGGACCTCTGTGCCATTAACACTGCCAGTATCTCCACACCTCACATTGAAATCGAAGTTGTATGCTCCACCACCGTACCCACAGCAAGCCGCGAGTGACTGCTCAAATCCTGCGTCCATCACAGAATCGACATAAGCAGTGACCAAGCGATAACGAGTTGAATACGATGAGTATAGAAACAGGAGAGCTGAATGAATGATCTCACCGTACTTGTGTGCATGCCTTATGAGCGAGTATTTTACAGAGTACAGATCAACATAAGTGAAGCTGGCGAGGGGGAGCTCTCGCCTGAGCTGGGCAACTGTTTTGTTCAGCATCTTGTTGAATCGTTTCGCCAATTTGTTGTGAGGAATACCGCAACCGGCTGAGTCTAGTTCAGTGGCGTTTGGTTTCGAGAAAACAAGAACGTAGGGAAGGCAGCCAAGGGGACCTGTGTTGTGGATCCAGAAATTCCTTCCTCCCTTCTCGTATAGACTCTGTGCAGCATTCCGGATTCATGAAACTAGAAACTAGAAACTAGAAACTAAGATTTTACTGCCTAATGTCAAGTATTAACTTATCACTTTTGTAAGGCTGTTTAAAATTTGTGTTGAAGAGAGAACTTTGGTTGCAGAGTACCGAGATTGTTTCTTACCTTGATTACTCTTGTGAATTCTGTCAACGCATCTGGTATGAATTCCTCTGCAGACTTGTTGCTGAAAAAGCCTGCAGTGAGATCATTCTGACCGATATCAACTGTATACAGAGCTCGCGAGAAGTATTCCTCCTTGGGCATCAAGTCCTTGAAAATTCCTCCTAAATATTATGCCAAAAAAAAAAAAAAAAATGTTTTGTTAACTTGTTATATCTGGCTTTCACGAACGAGAGACCACTTCAGTTCCGGAGATACTAAAGAAAAACTTATGATTCTGGATCTACTCCTAGAAAAGCAGGATCTTCGAGCCCTCTGATGTATAAGAGCAGGGTAACAAGTAGTAAGATTTACGTTAGTCGATTAATCATCAAGAACAGTCGACTAACCCTCTCAGTAGTCGACTAACTAATCTCAACTAGTTTTGTGCAATATAGAGTTGGTAATTTTTTGGACTTCTTACTAGTTGACTAGTTCCTAACACTAGTCGACTAAATTGTCACGGACTTGTAATTTGATTCTATTTAAGATTTCGTTTTCAGGTCCATTTGAATTTCAAATTGTTTTTTTTAATTTTCTGGTTATATTAGACTACTACTTTTAAAATCTATTTAAAAAATATTGTATTCTTTGTTTGTACACACACAATACACAGTATCTTTGATAAACTCAATTGAGTTTTTCCTCTTAAATTGTTCGTGGATTCGAGTTGTTATCTTTTACTCATGGATTCGAGTATTATCCTAACTGGAAGTATCTTTCAAGATTCATTGGCGATAGAACGAGATCTAACCAGCATTGTTCGCTTCTTTGTCTGTCTTACCGGCCCAAGAACTATTTGGAAATTGTAAAAAGAATAATAAATAAAACGAAGATTGTAATATTACGATGAGTTGTTTCTTACTTGTTTCTATCAAACTAGGAGGAGCAGATATTGCCGCTCACAAAACTAATAAAAGCATTCACAAGATTAAGGCACCCACCAAAGTGATTAAGGCACCCATAAAATTTTTAAAAATGACCGACAAAATCCTCTCCCTCATTCCTCTCCCCCTGACCCCCTCCTGTCCCTCCCCTTGACCCCCTCCTGTCCCTCCCTCCCCTCCTCCCCGCCTGCCTCCTCGCTCTCTCACCCCTTCACCCGATCTCTATTCAGCCACTCCGGCCGAACAGATCTAAATCGGGGGGAGAGGGATCGGGGGTGGGGGGAGGGGGTGAAGATCGGGCGGGGTGGGGGAGGGGGGGTGAAGAGGAGGGGCAAGCGGGGCTCACCGTAGAAGACGATAGAGAAGGAGGAGGAAGAAAGCATGGCATTTTAGACTTTTCACTGTGGGTAAAATTGTCCAAAAAAAATAATGACATTTTATAGTTTTAAGTGGGTGCCTTTATCAGTTTTGTGGGTGGCAATACCCGTTCTCCAAACTAGCGGGATTCACGGGTCCATCTTATGCTCAAAAACACCTGACACTTACAGAAAATTACGGAAATTATAAAAGCCCAGGACTTGTCAGAGCCCGATTGGACGAGTTTTCATTTTCTTCAAAACCTGCTCGACCTGAACTCAACAAAATCCGAGATTAAACACAACCGTTTTCCAAACCCATCCTTTTATAGTAATAGGCTTTGTTTTGTACCGATCTATATAAATATTTATACAAGTTGATATATATTTCTACATGTTGTATATATGTGTGTACATGTATATACATAACTTTTGCATGCACACACACATCTATTTATGTGCATATTTAGGCATAATTATACATAGTATATCGTTTACAAAGTCCGTCAAAACCAGCCCAAATCTACCAACCCTTTTGAAACTCGGATCCATTCCACCCAAACCCAACTCAAAACCCGATGTACGTATTTTAAACCCTTCCAATGCTCTCCATCTCAAACCCTTCATCCCTCAACTTTTTCAACATTTACAAGTTCTCACTTTAGTCTTTAGAATTTTGAAGTCTTGTAGGGTTGGTTGAAATCAGGGCTGATTGCAGTTAATCACCTTATACTATTAGAGATTTGAAACCTTATCGATCTTAACTATAGGGCCATAAAACACCTAGATGCAATGCATAGACTAAATGCAACCAGTGGTACTTGCCTCTGTCAGAGACTAACTGCCACCTCGATTTGAACTGCATCAGCTCCGTCAGCTGCACGCCTAAGGTGACGGGACTGTATCCGTTCTGCGACAGTGACACATTCTGATCGATGATGGGCGCCGCAAACGTCGCAAAGTTAGCCCCGTGGCTGAAGTTCGCGCCCAGCGAGTCGAGATACGCGCTGAGATAGGGCAATGCCAGGCTCTCCGCTGCGGTTTGAGCTAGGTTAGATGAAAAGAAGAACATACAGCAGATCAAGAGTTCAGTAGATTTGTTTACCGATGAAATCAATTATGAGTCGACCATCACAGATCCTGCCCGTAGGCATGCCGAAGAACGTCTCACCGTAAGGCGGCGGAAAGGGCCTGAACGCGGCCGAGTACCCACCGGTGTCAGAGTTCGAGTCGCCGAGATTGAGTATGGCCGGGAAATTACAAGGGGAGGGCGAGACCGGGACCGAGATTAATGGCAGGAAGACAAGAGGAAGAAGATGATGAAAACTATGAAGAGGCTTCATCACGTAGAGCTGAACATAATTGGTAAGAGAGATGCCATCGGTTTATAATAGTCAAAGGAAGTTAGGGTGGTTCCGGCTTCTTGATCAGTGAAAGCCGACCTGTTACCCTACTTGATTTTTCTGGCGTTTTCTATTATTTTTGAAGTCTTTTTGAATCAACTTTTAGTTGCTTAGTTTACATGCTAAACACAAATAATGATTATAATTTTGACATGTTTATTTTTTGAGAGAGAAAATTTTAGAATAGGACTAAAGGTAGGTGGAAGAAATCGACTATTTTCGAATATGAAAATGTAGGTGGAAGAAATCGAGAAAAATAATAATAATAATAGTAATATATAATTGGCTGTAGAACTTTATGATTAATTATAACAATATTTATGGACACATCTAATTTTTGTGAATGGTTCCTTGCTCCAATTAGAAAAGAGGCTTTGTAAAATAAAATTATATAAATGCAAATCTGAAATTGTTGGGTGCATAGGTGAAAATATACATGAGATTCATTCAACTCCTTTTTTCCAGTTTGAGAACCAAACAAAAATAAAATTGTTAAGAGCTTAGATGAAAATATAAATTGGTCGGTTGCCTTTTAGCTTTCATAAACTTACTGTCATGCTTAATCCCAAATAATATTTTTGTAAAACATAATATTAAATGTTTTTGAAAGGACTCTTAAGAATGGACCCACAATTAAGTGTCCATCTAAAATTCCCTACTCCGATTGTTGTTTGAGAAATGCTTTACCTACACGCTTAACACACTGGTTTAGCATTCGGCTTGAGGGGACCCACACGATGAACGAACTAGTATTCGGCTTGATGGGACCCACACGACGAACTTAATGCTCGTTGCTCCTAGGGGTGGCAATTGGGTCAGGTCGGATCGACTCGATTACTGCTCGACCCATATAATAATCGGGTCGGGTCGACCCGACCCGATTATTATACGGATCAAAAATTCAGACCCACACCCAGACCCATTCTTAGTCGGGTCAACCCGACCCGACCCATTTGACCCGATTATTAAATTTTAAATACAATTTCTTTACACTTTATTACCAAATTGTTGGGTGATATAGTTAGTCATCACACTAAACTACACACACTAGAGGCTACGCGTTCAAAACTTGTCTTATGCATATTTTTTGACAATTTGATTTAGACGAAGGGGAGGAGGCGGGGGCGGCTGAGGGGGAGATCAAGGGGAGGAGGCCGAGGAGGAGAGAGAATAATCGGGTCTGGTGGGTCAAGCGGGTCTGGTGGGTTTGGGTCGACCTGACCCATTTAATAATCGGGTCAGACGGGTCGACCCGATTACGACCCAAACCCGATTAGTCCAAACCAAGATCCGCTAACTTCGGGTCGGGTCGGGTCTGGCGGGTCGCGACCCGTCTACCACCCCTAGTTGCTCCATATAGTGAGAAAGCCCCCAAATAGATCAAGCCACCCTCAAAATTGATAAAACCCTCCAAAAAAAACCCCAAAACAAATTCAAAAGGCAGGGTGGGGTGGGGGAGGGAGGCCGGGGGAGATCGGGGAAAAGGGGGGTCGTCGGAGAAGATTGGAGCGGAAGGAGGAGGGAGTCACCGGAGGAAGGGAGAAAAAAAGAAAGAGACACTTTAAACTTTTCCCAAAAGTGAAATTATAAAAAAAATAGCATACTTGTAATTTTTTATTTTTATTTTTTTCCTGGAGGGGGAGGATGCTTCCTCACTTTTGGGGTGGCAATATCCGTACCCCGCCGTCAATAGTGGCAAAGCCCAAAAATTTTGACAGGTAGGGTAAAATCATGTAACCATGTCATAAATAAAAAACTATTTTGCAACAATAAAATCCAAACTTCACACACTAATGAAAATTTTTAAATATAATATATTGTTAAATCCTGAAAGAGTAAAATTTTCACATTCAGATCAAATATCAATAAAAAAAATTATGTTTTTGACATTTGAACTTGTTTAGTTTGAACAATTATAGATGGTTCTAAACGTTAGCCACTACGAAAGAAGTATTAAACTGCCGCCTCAACCAAGAGGTCAATAGCTAATGAAGTGTGCTCTGGTTCATGTTTCTTGCAATCTCCAACCATTTTCTTCCCATCATCTCTAATCTTCCTTCTCTTGGAACTAGATTCCTCACTATCCTCATTCTACTTGTCGGGTATGTTTGGTTGTCGTAATTGGTCGTAATTCGTAATGCGTAATTGATAAAGTCTTTTACAGTTTTAAATGAGTTATATGTATGTAAGTTTTACTTTGTTTAGTTGATAATATAAAATTGTAAGTGAGAAAGTGTAATGTATTTTACGGTGTTTGGTTGCCGTAATGTGTAAGTCATAAGTGATTGACCACCAAATTAACTATTTGGTGGTTTAAAAAGTTTTAATATAGCAAATAAATATTAAAAATGCTAAATATTAAGAAAAATTTAATATTGACATAAAAAAATAATACAAATTTGCATGACCACAAAATTAACTGTAACTGAGCTGTAACTGAGTGGTAATTAGGTTGCAAGTGAGTAGTAGTTGAGTTGCGTAGTCTTTTACGAATCACGGTCCAAACAAACACCGTAGTTATAATTAGGTTGTAAGTCATTTACAAATTACAAACTTTTACGTCTTTTACGACGAAACAAACAACCCCGTGATTGTCATCTAGTGATGTGAATTCACCCACGACAAGTGGATTCTGTTTGTTAAAACCGACCATTTAGAAAATATCTCAGTCAAACATGTTAATGAGATTAAGAAGATGGGCAAAATCCCAAAAGAAATCAGCCAACAAGCTAGACAAAAGCAAATATAATTTGGTGGGAAATAAAATAGAGAGAACTTGAAGCAGTATTAGTTGAAAACTATTAGTATTCATTTGTTCAAACTTTGGTTAGCAAACTAATATTCTCCTTTTAAAATTTTGGTTAGCAAACTCATATTCTTCTTTTAAAAGTTTGCATGAAGCAAACTACTGAGCTACATCCTTCCATGCCCATCATTTCTCCTTTTAAAAGTAATGCATTGCAATAGATTTAATAAGTCTTACAACCATCATTAGATTTGATTTTTAATATGAAATTACAAAGGATGAAGCATGCAATTGCAATGTCCACCTGGTTTACATATACTAAAAAACTAAAAAGAACAATAGGAACTACCAAACTAAAATATTAGCAGTTTTTTCTTTACAATTACTATATGATTAAGAACTATGTTTATTTCAGGACAAATTTAAACTATTTCAAATAACAGGACAGCAATAATTTTGAACAATAATGTGGGAGAAAATTCAACTAAATTTGTTAGCAGCAATTTGAGCCTGTGAATACTTCACCATTGAAAATAACAAGATTTTGCAAATTCCTGAACAGGAAAACAAGGATTGTGTGTGAAGAGAAAACAAGGAAATTTAAACTAGATTTCTAAACAGGACGAAAAAAGAAACCAACAAATTTGATGTTCCCTCCATCTTCTCATAGAACAATTATAAAGCAAAGGGTGCAGTTTACAATCAAAACAAATCTAAAGATTAAATTGCACAAAATTCATACCCTCTATATATCTCTAATGCACATCTGCTTCAGTGTTCGCTAACCTCGACTTGGACTCGTTTTGAAGCTGACTTGATACCCTGTTTTCAGTAGTATTTGGATATTGGCCTATGTTTGCTGAAATTTCTAGAATTGAAGATTTCAATTTTTCCTTTTGATGTCTTGAGATACCCCCAGGATTCCCTGTGGGTCCAGGGAACAATTCAATACCAAAGTTGGAACAATCCACTGCCGAAAATATGCTGATAAAACTCATTTACTACAGGCTGATCCTGAGAAGGAGAGAATACATACCACTGCATCTTGTTGTGTCTGTGAATCAGCAGAATTCTCAACAAGTTTCTCAATCCCTACACAGCGAGTGATGAGAAAGAAACAAGGTCTCAATCAATAATCCTCAACCCCAGTCATACATACTCAATCGCGCAGGAGGCTCACCATTGCTCGAATAGATGATGGTGTCTCTCTTCACCAACATTGCAAATGCTAAAATTTCCCAACACTTGAAACAGCTTCCAAGCTTCAGCTTCTACCATTGCCTTCAACAATGCATCTCCAAAGTATAGTCATTTGAGCAAAAAGTTTCTTCAAGTGCTTCATCCATTTACTAGCATTCAAATTATGCCCCAATAACCGCAATTCATCATGAAAACTTTGAATTGGATGCAAAGTTTTCTCCTTTAAACCAACAACCTCAAATCAATCATGATCATGAGGCTGGTTGAGCCAATGCAACCCATCCAACAAATCTGAATACATCCTCGGATCCATCGCCCCCTTCCTCCTCCTCCCCAGCTCCTCCAACAACTCGAACGCCTCCTCCCCTCGCCCATCCCTACACAACCCTTCCAACAAAGTCCTGTACGTGAGCAAATCGGGCTTCATCCTGTTCCCCAACATATCATCCAACACCTCTATTGCCTCCTCAAACCTCCTCTCCATCACCAAGCTACAAATCACCACCATGTACACGCTGCTTGTCGGCACCAACCCCTTCTCTCTCATCTCCTTGAAAAACTTCATCCCGTCCTTCACTCTCCCCTTCTCGCACATCCCTTTGGCAATGTACCCGTACGTGTACTCGTTCGGCTCACAATTGTACAGCCCCATCTCGCGAAACACCCTCACGGCTTCGTCCATTTCAAGACACCTTGAAAATGCCTTTATGATGAGGTTTAGAACAAACGCGTCAGGGATCGTGCCCGAGGCCTTCATCTGCCTGACCAAAGAGCGGACGGCGTGGAGGTGGATGTAGGAGACGGGCGGCTTCCCGAAGCGGCGGAGCAGCATTGTGAGTAGCAAGGTGTAGGTCTGGAGATTGGGGCGGCAAGCGTTCGAAGACGAAGATGATGATGAGGTGAGCATTTTCTTGTAGACGTCGAAGGCGGTGGAGAAGAGGTGGCGGCGGGAGGAGCAGAACTTGATGAGGAGGTTGAAGAGGGGGAGGTCGGGGGGGCAAGCGCCGGAGAGGACGTCGTGGAGGAGGGACTCGGCGGCGGAGAAGCGGCGGGAGCGGACGAGGATGTCGATGACGGCGAGGTAGGTGGAGGGGGTGTGGTGGAAGCGAGGGGTGAGGGAGGACCAGCGGAAGAGGTCGAGGGCGAGGTCGGGGTCGGATTGGGAGCGAAGGGCGAGCTCCAGGTCGGAGGGAGTGAAGCCTGGCCGGAGGAGGGAGGTCCAGCTCTGGAATTGGGACTCCATGGGGGTAAGAGAGCGGGATGATGACGATGACGATGTTGAATTAGGGCTAGGGTTAGGGTTAGGGTTAGGGTTGTTAGGGTCTGAGGATGGGGAGAGAGAGGAGAGGGAGTGAGCGAGAAGAGAGTTAGGGCTTCGGATGAGAAGGAATAATTGGTTGCTGAGAGAAGGAGGACGCGGCGGCCGGAGATGGCGGCGGCCATGGAGGCGGAGCAGTGGAGAAGGAGAAAGGGAAGACCAGTGAGATTAAAAAATCAAAACGAAGGATGGAAATTTTTTATTAAACCTAACAAGACGATAACTAGCAATAGATAGGTATATGGGCTCAAAAAGGTTTAAATTGGGCCTTAAATATGGCCCTTTAACCCGACGCTCGGCCTCGGCCCGGCCTCATTATTTGTTTGAAACGGGGATCTTAACGTTACTAGAGAACCATCGGCAATCTTTAACTATTTATTATTCATAAGTTGCACTCATAATTATTATACACTCAATAAAAATTACAATTATTCATACAATAATTCTATGATATCAAATTAGGATGTTCCCAAATTTTAACGCTAGATGAGAGGATTGGTTTTTCAAGTTACATTTGATAAAAACCTTAATTTTTAAACAAAACTAATAAAACAAAGACAAAATTATTTGACACGGGTTCATAATAATACTTGGCAAAATTTATCAAACTAAAAAGAAAAGAAAATAATAAAAAAATCTCGTTGACAATAAATGTTACAACAACAATGATAATAACTAATTTTCTCCATAGAAATAGGGACGATAATTACAGCAAATATTAAAGGAGATTTTGGTAGGTTAACAGGGTACACGAACTCAATTTTCTAAAAAATAGTTATATTTGCTCTTACTAGATTTTGGACATGTGCTACGCACGTGCAATAAAATAAATTTAATGTAAAATATTTTTTACTTCCTTTTTTGAGAAAAATATAAATATCATATTTTTCTCTCTCTAATAAATGTTCTTTCTTTTATCCAAAATTCTTTTTTAAAATAGAAACCCTAATAAATGTTTTTTATTAGTTCAAACTTTTATAGAGTATGGATGAAAATGTTATGGTTAAATTTTTGGGTATTCTATTATTTTTTATATTTCACTTTTTTTTTGCTATATGGATGAGATAGTCACCAAAGCACCTGAAAATTTACCAGAGTACTTGGAGTATGTGATCAATTTAGAGAGTTACTATTTCTTCTAAAATTGTGGAATTAGTCTCTCTCTCTCTCTCTCTCTCTCTCTCTCTCTCTAATTCCATATAAAACTCTCTAATTCCATATATAACTCTCACTCTAATTCCATATAAAACTCCTTTACTCAGTCATTTACTCTCTTTTTGTCAGACAAATAACAAAATGAAAAATTTTGAGTTCTTGTTAATAATACCTCTCTTCAAAACATAAAACTCCTGCACTCCAATTGGCAAGCAAGATATAAATGTTAACGCTTGCCAACTCCTACCCAGCCACCTAAAACTTACAATAGCCACAAAGATCCATGAGTCACCTTGAAACTGCCTAATACCATTTCACAAAACAAACTAACTGGAGGGTTACTAACTATTTCCAAAAATGTGAAATCAGTCTATTACCTTTTTTTTTCTTACAAACTCACATAAAAATTCTCTTATTTTACACTAACACTTACAGACATTGCTTGGTTAGAAATGTAAGGGATTTTTAGGAAAAAAGGTTAAGACTATAAGAAGAGAGTGTTAATCTCATATTAAAGTGGCCCACATAACCTTGGTATTAGCATTGGATTCCTATTAAGTTTAACTGATATAAAGGATGCCCATATAATTGTCACATTTATATAGTTATTTGGTCACTTGAAAATAGAAAAGATACCATGATGGAAAGGTTTATTTTCAAGGGGTCTTTTTGCAAATGTGCGACCCACTTTTCTCCTCCTGTAAAGAAACAAAACTCACGCGAATATTTTTTTGATCGTGAGAATCCATCGTGAAAAGAACAGAGATTTTTTGTGAAAGGAAAGGAGCAGAGAAAAGAGGATCCATTGCAAGTTAGGGTTTGCAGATTCCAGAGTAAGGATTCAACATCTTCTCCAATCTCCATTCAATCTTCATCAATGGCCTCAGGTATGAATAGATTAGGGTTTTCTATTATGAAATTCTTACAATATATGATTCTTGAGATGTATGGTTGATTCTTGATCCATGGACGTTTTATTCCGCATTATAGTTGTATTTATATCCAACATTTGGTATCAGAGCCATGATTAAAGAATCGATACATCTTGGATTTAGGAATTATGAAAAGTTAGGGTTTTTGATTAACAATTCATGAAATCCAGATTTTGATCTTTAATTGTAGAATTGAAGAGGATTCTTGGAAACCCTAATCATGATTCACACTCCTCTAATTATACAATTAATATGGATCAAAATTAGGATTTTAGAAATCCTAATTTTCCTGAATTTTTCCCGATTTTTCCATAATTTTTTGGATTCGGGCATAATCTGGAACTGCTGTTCGGTAACTGGATCGTGGGCTATTAGTCGACTATAGGGATTGATTAGTCGACTAATTGTCCATCCCGAAAGTTACCCGACTCTCTGTTTCTAACAGGAGTCGACTTGGGTTTTTGATTAGTCGGCTAGTAAAGTGTATAGTCGACTAACCTTTTGGCCAAGTCGACTAATATTTAACCGAGAGTTTGGATTCTAACAGGAGTCGACTAATAATATTTGTAGTCGACTGATAAAGTTTCTAGTCGACTTGTGATTTTGACCTAGTCGACTGATAAAATGTGTAGTCGACTAGTCATGTTGGTATAGTCGACTAACCCTTGCTTGTCCTAGTCGACTAGACCCAAACCTGTAGTCGACTTGATTTGACCCAAGTCGACTACTCATTTCTTGTAGTCGACTAATGTTTGAATATAATCAATCATAAAGTATGTTACACATTTAAGTTATTGTGTTAATGTTGATTGATGCTTGGTCAAGTAATGTATTATAGTATTATGGCATTACACAAATAATAGAATTAGAGAATATTATTGGTTAGTTTGTATTCATAAGGCTTATTGATTTAGTAGTTGCCAAAGTGACCTAGGTTAGTAAACCTTATGAATATACAACTACATAATAGACATGTTAATGAGGTAGACATTAAAGGCAATAATATTCTCGGTGGCGGTTCTAGTTAGGAGATTGGGACTGGCCCAAAGGAAAGTCCCTTTCGAATAATTATGAACCGGGGTAGGATAGTGTAATTTATGCAACCTAGTGGTGTAGAAGTGAATACCCAAAGGTAACATGACTTACTATCTAAGTTGGCATAAATTATATTAGACCTACGTAGGTGATAAAAGTTCTCACCTAAAGAGTGAACACTAGATATGCTTAGGTTTCGCCCAAAGGAGAAATCTGAGTGATATCAATAGTTCATCTTAATTAAATTTAAAGTTATTGTATTGATTCGTGGCCTAATGTGAGCTATGTCCTATTATGTTTCAGTGTACGTCCCCACTTCTCTTCACACTCATGCCACTAGCATTCCGGCCTTGGATGGTACAAACTTCTCAGAGTGGTATGAACATGTTCAGTTTACACTGGGTGTCCTAGACCTAGACATGGCCTTAATAGTTGACAAACCTGATGAAGTAACTGCTGAGAGTACAGCAGAACAGGTCAGCCATGCCAAAGCTTGGGAGAGGTCTAATAGGCTCAGTCTAATGTTCATAAAGATGACCATAGCTAATAACATCAAGACTTCTCTCCCACATACTACTAGTGCATCGGAACTTTTGTCTGCAGTAAAGGACCGATTTAAGTCAGCAGATAAGTCATTAGCTGGTACCTTAATGGCTGAACTTACCACCATGAAATATGATGGTAATAGAGGAGTTCAGCAACACATTCTGAACATGTCTGACAAGGCTGCTAAGCTAGGATCACTGGGTATGAAGGTTGATGAGTCCTTCTTGGTTCAATTCATCCTCAACTCACTTCCTTCACAGTTTGGGCCATTCAAGATCCACTACAATACTCATAAGGATAAGTGGAACTTGAATGAGCTAACTAGTATGTGTGTTCAAGAGGAGGTGAGACTGAGGCAAGAAGGACAGCACTCAGTGTTGGCAGTAACTTCAGGGGGTATCCATAAGAAAAGTAAATATGGAAGAGGTAAGAAATTTCTATCAAAGAAAGGAAATGACCATGGGGAAAGTAGCCAAGGTCATAGAAAAGCTTTCACTGTCAAATGCTACTTCTGTGGCAGAAAGGGACATGTGAAGAAGGACTGCAACAAGAGGAAAGCTTGGTTCGAAAAGAAAGGTACAAATCTTTCTTTTGTATGTTATGAATCAAATCTTGCTGAAGTTCCTTCTAACACTTGGTGGATTGATTCTGGAGCCACAACTCACATAACTAATTCAATGCAGGGATTCCTTACAACCCGGAAACCGAAGGAAAGTGAGAGATTCATCTTTATGGGGAACCGTCTGAAAGTGGAGGTCGAATATGTTGGTACTTATCGACTACTTTTGGAGACAGGTCATCAGATGAATCTTGAGGATACTTTTATGTACCTTCAATTTCCAGGAACTTAATGTCTGTATCCAAATTAGATGTTTTTGGATATTCTGTTTTATTTAGTTGTGAAAAACTCTCTTTAATGTATAATTCAATGCCGGTTGGGCATGGAATTTTATGTGATGGATTATATAAAATTTCATTGAATGATGAGTTTGCATAATCTTTATTGTCTCTGCATTCGAATGTTGGTATAAAACGTGGCTTAATAAATGAAAAATCCTCTATCTTGTGGCATAGGAGACTGGGGCATATCTCCAGGGATAGAATAATAAGATTAGTGAAGACTGGGATTTTGGATGACCTGGACTTCACTGATTTTGATGTGTGTGTAGATTGTATAAAAGGAAAACAAACTAAACACACTAAGAAAGGTGCCACAAGAAGTAAAGACCTCCTTGAAATAATTCATACAGATATTTGTGGACCTCTTTCCATTCCATGTTTTACTGGAGAGAGATATTTCATTACCTTTATAGATGATCTATCACGGTATGGTTATGTTTATCTAATTAATGAAAAGTCTCAGGCTGTTGACATCCTTAAGGTGTTCATTACAGAAGTCGAGAGACAGTTAGATAGAAAGGTTAAAATCATAAGATCAGATAGAGGTGGTGAATATTATGGTAGATATGATGAGTCAGGACAACATCCTGGCCCATTTGCCAAATTCCTAGAAAAGCGTGGCATTTGTGCTCAATACACAATGCCTGGTACGCCTCAGCAGAACGGTGTTGCTGAAAGGCGAAACCGAACTCTTATGGATATGGTTAGGAGCATGATGAGCTTCTCTAAAGTATCCAATTCATTGTGGAGTGAGGCCTTAAAGACTGCTATGTATATCTTAAACAGGGTTCCTAGTAAGGCAGTCCCAACAACTCCCTTCGAGCTGTGGACTGGTAGGAAACCCAGTTTAAGACATTTACATGTCTGGGGTTGTCCAGCAGAGGCCAGAATATATAACCCACAAGAAAAGAAATTAGACTTAAAAACAATATCTGGGTATTTCATTGGTTATCCAGATAAGTCTAAGGGATACAAATTTTATTGCCCTAACCATAGTACAAGAATAGTTGAAACTGGTAATGCCAGATTCCTAGAGAATGGTGAATTTAGTGGGAGTGATGAACCAAGAAAAGTAGATCTTGAAGTTGTAAGGGTAAATATCCCAATTACCTTTCCTTCAAGAGAAATTGTTGTACCTCAGCTTGATCATCAAGTTGAGATTCCAGAACAACAAATTAATGTTGGTTCACCACTCCATGAGGATATTCTCATTGAAAATGTTGTAGAACCACCACAACCGGCAGCTTTGAGAAGATCTCAAAGGGAAAGAAGATTTGCCATTTCAGATGATTATGTGGTATATCTACAGGAATCTGATTATGATATTGGGGTAAATAAAGATCCAGTTTCGTTTTCACAAGCCATAGAATGCAATGATTCTAGTAAATGGGTTGATGCTATGAAAGATGAGTTAAAATCTATGGACCAAAACCAAGTCTGGGATCTCGTTGAATTGCCTTATAACTGTAAGAAAGTCGGGTGTAAATGGGTCTTTAAGACCAAGCGCGACTCTAAAGGCAATATCGAACGATATAAGGCTAGACTTGTGGCCAAAGGTTTTACTCAGAAAGAAGGCATTGACTATACAGAGACCTTCTCTCCAGTATCTAAGAAGGATTCTCTTAGAATCATTATGGCACTTGTAGCTCATTATGATTTGGAGTTACATCAAATGGATGTGAAAACTGCCTTTCTGAATGGGGATTTGGATGAGGATATCTACATGGAGCAACCTGAAGGGTTCGCAATTAAAGAACAAGAACACTTGGCTTGTAAATTAAAGAAATCTATATATGGACTTAAACAAGCTTCCAGGCAATGGTATATAAAGTTTAATGATACCATTACCTCTTTTAGATTTACAGAAAACACTGTTGATCAGTGCATATATCTAAAGATCAGTGGGAGCAAGTTTATTTTTCTGGTTCTGTATGTAGATGACATCTTATTAGCCAGTAGTGATCTTGGTTTGCTGTATGAGACTAAAAGCTATCTTACCAAGAATTTTATGATGGTTGATATGGGTGAGGCAGCTTATGTTATTGGCATAGAGATCTTCAGGGATAGATCTCGAGGATTGCTAGGACTGTCTCAGAAAGGATATATCAACCGGGTCTTGGAAAGATTCCATATGGAAATGTGTTCAGTCAGTCCTGCACCCATTCAGAAGGGTGACAGATTAAGTGGTAGCCAGTGTCCCAGAAATGACTTAGAAAAGGGTCAAATGCAGAAAGTTCCGTATGCATCAGCTGTTGGGAGCTTGATGTATGCAAGCACTTGTACCAGGCCAGATATCAGTTATGCAGTTGGGATGTTGGGAAGATACCAAAGCAATCCAGGAATGGAGCACTGGAAGTTGGCTAAGAAGGTTATGCGGTATCTTCAGGGGACAAAGGACTATATGCTCACATACAGTAGATCAGACCAGTTGGAGGTGGTCGGCTATTCAGACTCAGATTTTGGTGGTTGTCCAGATAGCAGGAAGTCTACCTCAGGATTTATTTTCTTGCTAGCAGGTGGAGCAATCTCGTGGAAGAGTGTAAAGCAGTCTCTTATTGCTTCTTCCACGATGGAGGCTGAGTTTATAGCTTGTTTTGAAGCCACAAATCATGCACTATGGTTGAGGAATTTTATCTCAGCACTTGGTGTAGTTGACTCTATTGCCAAGCCGCTGCAGATATATTGTGACAATACAGCAGCCGTATTTTTCTCTAAGAATGGTAAGTACTCTAATGGTTCTAGGCACATAGAACTGAAGTACTTGGTGGTTAGAGAAAGAGTTGAGAAACAGAAAGTGTCAATTGAAAGTATAAGTACCACCTTAATGGTTGCTGATCCATTGACTAAAGGATTGCCTCCAAAGACATTTAAGGAACATGTTGTAAGGATGGGTCTTTTGGGTAATCTGTAAATGTATATATGGTACTTGTGTAATTGACATTGTTGTACAAATAACAGTTTGTTTCTCTATTTCCTGTTATCCAATTGTGTGTACACATATTTTGTATGGATGTATGTTAAACAGGAAAATGTCTTTACAAGACAATTACAGGGGTCATTATGGTTATGGACTCAATTAGTAAGGGTTATCAATGTTGTGGTACATAGAAGGGAGTATGACGTGGATGTTGTATAACCGCTATGACTCGCATTGATAGTCTAAGCTAATTGCAGTATTACAGTATTACATATTTGGGCTCATCAGTTGTTGTTTTTAAATTTGTGCACATGTCAGGTTTTTCTGTATGGAATCCAATGGAGTCAAAATGATTTTGAAAATGAGTCTTTTTCTTTTATTTTGTTTTTTTCTAAAGTTTTTAACCTAATCGGTTAGTGGTCCAAGTGGGAGAATGTTAATCTCATATTAAAGTGGCCCACATAACCTTGGTATTAGCATTGGATTCCTATTAAGTTTAACTGATATAAAGGATGCCCATATAATTGTCACATTTATATAGTTATTTGGTCACTTGAAAATAGAAAAGATACCATGATGGAAAGGTTTATTTTCAAGGGGTCTTTTTGCAAATGTGCGACCCACTTTTCTCCTCCTGTAAAGAAACAAAACTCACGCGAATATTTTTTTTGATCGTGAGAATCCATCGTGAAAAGAACAGAGATTTTTTGTGAAAGGAAAGGAGCAGAGAAAAGAGGATCCATTGCAAGTTAGGGTTTGCAGATTCTAGAGTAAGGATTCAACATCTTCTCCAATCTCCATTCAATCTTCATCAATGGCCTCAGGTATGAATAGATTAGGGTTTTCTATTATGAAATTCTTACAATATATGATTCTTGAGATGTATGGTTGATTCTTGATCCATGGACGTTTTATTCCGCATTATAGTTGTATTTATATCCAACAGAGAGGAGATAGAGGAAGATAGCACAGAGACCGGAAGTTAAAAGAAGTAGATTGCTCGAGGAATCTATTCGAAAGAGTAAATTGCTTCGGAAACTCTTCAAGGGTTTTGCGTGGAGTAGATAGCACATAGACCGGAACTCAAACAGCGTTTGTGTTCCTCGAGGAATCAATTCGAAGGAGTAGATTGCTTCAGAAACTCTTCGAGGGTTTCGCGTGAAGGTAAAGATCCTATCTTTATCTAGTTTATTTTATCTAACTCTGTTTGCTTTCGCATTGCTTTAAGGAATCAGTTGAGAAGATGGCTGGAGATAGTACATCGGCGGTGAAATCCGTGAATCCATATCCGTTGAGGATTGATGTGGTGAAGTTCGACGGTAAGAATAACTTCAGTATATGGAGATGTGAGGTGATGAATGCACTGACGACATCAAATCTCGAAGACACTCTACGGTTGAGAAGAAGATCGAATCAACTACTGAAGAAAATTGAGATAAGATGAACCGAACAGTGTGTGGTTTGATCAGGTCTTACTTAACAGAAGATATCAAGTATCATGTGTTATATGAAACATCTGCGAGGCAGCTGTGGGGGATCCTGGAGAAAAAATATCTGACGAAAAGCGTCGAATCATGGTTGCAGTTAAAAAGTAAGATTTATCGTTTTCAAATGAAGAGAGGATGCTCCATTAATGAACACATGAATAGTTATACAAGGCTTCCTTATAGAGACCTAACTAATGTGGATGTGGAGATCGATGAAGAGGATAAAGTGTTAATTCTATTGAATTCTCTTCCTGTAGAAGAGTATGAGACCTTAACTCTTATATTGATCAATGGAAGAAAATCTCTTAATTACAATGAGGTGTATGCTGCTCTTGTGAATTATGAAGTAAGGAAGCAGGACAGACTGTCTTCTTCAGGGAGCACAACAGCAGAGGCATTGACGATAAGAGATAATAGTTACAATAGGAAGGAAAGAGGTGATCAGGGAAGATCGAAATTCAGATCAGGCTTCAGAGATCTGAAGAGGAATCAGTGCGCGTTATGCAAGAAGTTAGGGCGCTGAAAAGTTGATTGTCCGAAGGTCAAAGGTAAGAAGAAGAAGTCGATGACCGAGACAAATTTCGCAAAGGTGGTCAACACTCATGCCAGTACTTCACAAACGAATGGATCAGATTCAGATTCATCGGTATTCTCTTCTCTATTACTACTCCTACTGTTGGTTTCTCAGATAATTCTGAGTGAATCTTAGATACAGAAGCTGCCTATCGTGTGTGCCCGAACAAGGGCTGATTCTCTAGCTTTGAGAAGCTAGATAGAAGTTTTGTTGTCATGAGTGATGATCATCTATGTAATGTAGAAGGAATGGGTACAGTCTGTATCAAGATGGATGATGTGATAGTACGAGAATTGAAAGAGGTGAGGTATGTACCTCAACTCAAAAGAAATCTTATCTCTGTTGGTGTTTTGAAAACATTGGATCTTGTGGTATTTATACGAGATGGTGTTCTCAAAATGACCAAAAGCTTAATAGTAGTTATGAAGGGCATCCGCCGGAACAATCTCTACTACCTGAAGGGTAGTACAGTTACAGGTCAGGTGGAGACTTCTATATCTTCAGATAATATTTGCACACAGATCTGACAGATGAGGCTCGGACAAAGAGGTGAAAAGTCTTTGCAAGCTCCAACAAAGAAGGGATCGTTGGAAGGTGCTGCTACCTGCAACTCGGCGGGTGAACACAACGTTCTGGACAAGAAGAAGATGAAATTCAGCACCACGACTTACCACTCAGAAGGTCTTCGTGATCGTGTTCACGTAAGGGATTATTTATACACCATAGAGCTCTCATAACCCTAAACAAACTCCATAAATCAGAATAAAGAAACTTGAATCCAATTTGGACTCAAAACAGATTTAGAAAAGGGAACAGGCAGATCTGACATTAATCAACCTTCACGGCATATTCACGTCATAATTCTAACAATATTTTACCAACTATCCACAAGTTTCTCTTACTCAAGTAATTCTTGGTCCAAAAATAGTATGTTTTTCATTTGGTTAAGAATTCCTTTTGTTTTAATATTTTGCGTGTATTAAGGAAGCAATGTCTGTTTGGATGTACTTAGCCCTACTTGTTGCATAGAAAAGAGGCATGGAAAGATGTTTTAGTGGGCTGCATCATGTTTTCTATTCAAAGTTTTGTTCGGTTGGATGAGAAAATGGATAAAAAAAAAAAATTGGGTGTCACATAGGATTTTACTTATGACAGATTTTCTCTCAAAAAAGAGAAAATAACATGAAATCTAACATGTTATTTTTTTATTATTTTTTGAGATGCCTCGATTGATTGAGCTGCTAAGCATTTACATAATCATAAAAATTGATAAAGAAAAGTTCATGAAAAAGAAAAACTTGTGGGTGCAGCCAACAGGCTCACTTCTGAATCCAACGCTTTCCTGGAGAAACTGACATATGTTCACTTAGACGAGTTTTCTCTCCTTTTTCTACTCCAAACATGTCCTCTTCGTATTTGTAATATTTATTCTCATGCATGTAAGGGTCAACTATTTCAGTGAATATCTCATTAAAAACAAGGAATGATCATTTCTAAACATGTAATTGATATAGGTGAAAAATCAAACTCTTCAGGTAAATTCAATCCTAGTTTCCACCGTAGTTGAAATTGCAATGTATTTCCAAAACCAAATCATAATCAAACCAAAAGTTTCCCTCACATGAAACATTTACAAGATCAAAAGATTATACTCCTAAGGTTCTAAGTTTCACCACCGAAAAAGTGCCTCGGGTTCCCTCATGCACCAACTCTGTGGCCATTTTTTGACCGTTGAGTCCCGGCAGAACCCCAGTCCAATCCGATGAGTGACAGTCAGCTACTGCACTCCAACGGCTAGTTTCTCCCTTCCCCTCTCTTTTGAATTCAAACCCAAACCCCCTCACTCTCACTCAATCATCTCCAACAACAAACAACTCTCCTCTCTTTCTTAGCTCTCTCAATCAATGGCTTCTTTGTTGCTCCTCCTTCTCACTCTTCTCTTCACCACCATCATCAGCATCTCAGAAGCCAGGGATTTCTTAGTTGGAGGCTCAACCAACGGCTGGAAGATCCCTTCATCCGCCCCAGACTCCCTCAACAAATGGGCCGAATCGACCCGGTTCCAAGTCGGCGACTCCCTCGGTGTTTCTCTCAATCCTCTTCCTTCGTTCTCTTCTCTTCTTCTGGCATTCTCAAGAACACTGCTAACTTCTGCTAATTTACAGTATGGAATTATGATGCCAAGAAGGATTCGGTGCTGCGAGTGACCAGGAAGGACTACCTCAGCTGCAACATGTCGAGCCCGGTTGCTGAGCACAGCGACGGTCACACCGTGGTCAGGCTGCACCGGCAGGGGCCCTACTACTTCATCGGCGGGGCGAAAGGGGCCTGCGAGAAGGGAGAGAAGCTGATTGTGGTCGTGATGGCGCCGAGAAGGTACAGTGGGATCGCGCCCGCGCCTTCTCCGATGATGTTTGATGGGCCGGCGGTGGCCCCCAGCAGTGGTGGTCCTTTAATGGTGATGACCAATTGGGGGTTGATGGGTGCTCTGCTTGTTATAGGGATTTTTGGGTTGGTGTAATTTTGAGAGTTGAAGTTTGATCTGAGTTTGGTTTCAGTTTAGTTTTTAGGCAAGGATTTGTGGATCCCCTGTCATATATAGGATATGATGTAATGTAATGTGTCATTGCTTCTAATGATATGAATATATTCGATTTATTATTATTATTTGTTTATCACACGATCTGTTACTTTCACATTATTTGTTAACATTTTTGGAAGCCAAGAGAAATCCAGGGCCCAATTTGATATGGTGCTGCCATTTGGTCACCAAGAGCCGGGTCAATCGCAAAAAACACCATTGTCGGATCCTTCCCCATACCATGCATACAAAAAACTGTTCTCTTAATTGCAGAGAGAGAGAGAGAGAGAGAGAGAGAGAGAGAGAGAGAGAGAGGGGATGAGCACCCAAGCAGATCCAAACAGGCCTCAGCCCATGCCACAGCCCGGCGGTGTGCTCCACCAGCGCCGCGGCTTTCCGTATTGCCCCGCTAAAATGGCAGTCGGCGGGTTCCTCATTGTTGCAACCATCGGCTACTTCACCCTCGGCGCCAAGGCCAAGCCCGGGTCCAGCCCCATCGAGGTCGTCAAGGTCGCCGGAGGATTGGACCGACCAAAGTAGTAGTCAGGAGATTTCTGGCATGCTGATGATGAGAAAGGAAACGTCTGCAAGTTTTTCTTTCAGGGTTTTGTTTGTTCAAGTTAGACTTGCATGATGGCATGTAATTTTGTTGTCACCCTTTTACTTGTTCCTTGGTTGTTTGATTTGATCTCCTGCGGCAAGGTTTTTTTTAGCTTTTAATTTTAATAGAAATCAACGGAAATCTTCTCTCTTCCTAATATATCTTATAGCCTCATTTGCATAAAATTTGGTATCAAAAGTACACCCCCTCTCGTGTTTTGATTGTTTGCATTCCTGTTTCCTTATCAAGATGGTGGTGATGTGGAGTATGAGAGGGAATTCTCCATTACGAATTTTAAGCCTTTCAGGGTAGTACCATATCATGTTTGAGATTCAAGATTCAATATGTTGATTTGGAGTTGTGATTTTAGTCCTGAAAGCATCTCTAAAAACCACAAGAACTCCAAATATACAGGGCACACAGCACTAGAGTATTTGAAGGCTTGGGCCCAGCCATTGCCTCTCTCAATTCTATCTTTGCTCGTTGACCCCAGGGAACCTGATAGCAAGAGCTCAGCACAAAGGTCTCACTTGAAAATTTCATTTTCTAAGTCCCTGTACAGTACATGAAAATATTAGAAATAGGCATATAAGAATATACATATAAATAAAAAAAAGGGTTTAGTTAGCTAAATCGTATGTCAGGATAAGAGAAGAGAGCTGTATCGGTCATGTGATACGAATGCGTAGATGTAAATAAAAAGTGTACAAGGCTCAAAATACTGATCTGTGTATATATGTATCGCAAAAGCTATCTATCCCTATAGAAAACGAAAAGAAAAGATTATAGGTATCACACAAATTTGATTTAGTGACTGTATAGGTTTAAAAAAAAAGTACTGGTGTACTGACAAATTTGCAGTAGCCACTTTGTGACTTTAGGCCCTAAACAAAGGCCGCATACAGGGAAGTATCAATATTTAATGAGGGTGAGCACGATGTTATAATGGAACTGGGGAGGGTATTGTCTCGAGTTTCTCCAATTATTGAAAAGGAAAGAGAACCAGGGTGGAATCTCTGCAAGTACTGAGCCTTGTGGAACCATGAACTCTTTGGAAATATGCACTCCTATTTTCTTTTTCTTTTGTTTTTGAAATGGGTTTTAGGTAGACTCAGTCATGGTTTCGGTTTCAACTAGCGAACTGAATCGAAACCGTGGAACGAAAATCAAAACCGGACCGAGCCGCTTGTTCCCCGGCTCCAGGAACCAGGCCCTATCCGGTCTGATTTCATTTTTTAAGAATCGGAACTGCCGGAACCAGACTGGGCTGTCGGTTCCCCGGTTCCAAACTAAAACAGAACTGGGCCCTAGTCGGTCTGATTTGTAAGGACTCGGGGCACAATTTAAAAAGACTAGCCTTCTAGATGGAGTAGCCCAAATCTTTATATACTCAAGACTATCCCCATGTCTAGCTGATGTGGGATTATTTATTCGACCCAAATCTCAACACGGCTCTGCTTTCATTTTTTTTTAAGAGCCGGAACTGCCGCTTCCAATTCTTGAACAGGCAGTTCCGATTCTTGAACCGAGTTTTTTTTTTTGGCCCCTTTGGACCGGTTCGTTGATGCTCAACAGCAATGAACATGGGTCCTGGGCTCGCGGCAAGGCCCTGGAGGCCTGGCCTGGTTGGTCAGCCGGCCTCCAACGGTCCAATTTTGGACCATTGGAGGCTAGCTGGTTGCCGGCAGGCCGAGGCCTAGCCTTCACCCTCAAGACTCCAACAGTCCAAAATTGGACCCTTGGTCTTAAACGGTCCCATTTTTTTGATCGTTGAGGGGTTTATTTTTTTAAATTTTTTTACACTTTAAAAGTTAGATTTTTTAAATAGATTTTGTACTCTATAAATAGCATATCATTTCTCATATTCTTCACATCAAAATTTTCTACAAAATTCTCTATAAAATTCTCTAATTTTTAAGTTCTTCCTTCTCTACAATTTTCTTGCTATCTCTAATTTTTCTCTCCATGACAAGTGAAAGTTCGTCGATGAACAAGGGCAAGGGCAAGGCTATCGAAGATGATATTTTCGATTACATGAAATCAACAGATTTAACACCATATTCAATGATGTACGATGATGATGAAAAATTAGAAACACATCCCAAAAAGAAGGCGCAAGTCAATATTCTGACATAATTGTCTCAAACTCAAAAAGGCGATGGAGGCGAAGAAGATACTGCTAGACAAAAAGTAAAGTCTGACTCTTTTTTCGTGCATCATTTTACGAAAATCAAGTTGTTAGTATAAATTGCGAGTATTGTCCAAAACTTATAAATTGTCCACTTCTAATAGTTATGGGATATATCAAAAATATTTAGAGAGGTTGCATCTTTTTCAAACCAGTCTTATAAAAACGCAAATTCAAATATCAAGATACGCTACCAATAATCATCCTCAATTATTTCATTTCTTTGATGTTAAAGATAAAGATGAATTAGCACGAATGAATTTCACTGAACACTTATCTTTTAGTTTCGATAAAAACAAAAGTTAGGTTTTATAAATTATTGTCAAAATTTATTAAATCCTCAAACAACTAGAGTGCTTAGGATCACTCTCACATGCACGGTTCATAACCTTTATAAAAAAGAAAAAAAGAATTACATGATTTCTTTCATCACTTTTGATGGGCATGTATCTATATATAGTGATATATAGGGTGGTCATTGGAAACAATATTCTTACATGGGGATCACCTGCCATTGAGTTGATTGTGAATGGAACTTACAAAAAAGAATAATTACATTTAAAGTATTTGATGAAAGACATACTGCTTCTAATATTTATACATTGATAAAAGTAGTTGTAAAAGAATGTGCTTTGATTAATATTTTTACAATATATTTTTATAATGCATCTACTAATACTGTATCTATTTTAGAATTAGAAAAAAAATTGTAAACTTGCATTTGGGGGTAAATTTTTCATAAAAGATTGCCATGTTTTAAATTTATATCTACAAGATGGTTTAAAACAACTAAAAATTTATTAAACGTATTAGACACGCACTTCACTATTTATGCACACATCCACGAATAATGAAAGATTGAGCAAAATATTATAAATCGAAAGGTATGAGGCCCAAATACTTTTCACGGGATGTTCCAACCCGTTGGAATTCAACTTGTAAATTACGTAATGACAGTAATACTTATAAAGAATTATTATGTGATTTTATTGCTAACAATATTAGTGAAATTAATATATATCTTCATCAATGGGATGCATTAAAAAATATTTTGGATATCTTAAAAAAATTTAATAATTCTACTTATACTTTATCTAGTGTTTATTATCCTACAACACATTTAGTTTTAATTGAGTGTATTAATATTTGTGATGTGATGGAAGAAAATGAAAATGATGTGATATTTGCATGTATTCAAGTAATGAAAAATAAATGACTAGAATTTTTTTTGAGTAATTTCACCTATTTATTTAGTTACAAGTGTTTTTGATCCGCGCTGTAAAATAGATGGATTGCATAAATATTTGAAGATTTATTATGAAATTTTAAAATTGAATATAGATGTTTATGCTATATTTAATGAAGTTAAAAAAGAAATTAATGTCTTATATGATGAATATAGTAAAATTTCTAATTCAAGTATTAGTACCCCGTCATGGCCCAACTAGTAGTCAAGTTGTGAAAAGTTTTAAAATTAGTAGATAGCAACAACTAATATTGTTCAAACAATGTTGTCAAAGTGTATATCCACATCTTTGCAAAGTTTATAAGCTAGGAGTGTAAATAAGATGAATAAGCTGAGGCTATTGGCCTTATTAACTATGACTATTGAGTAAATTATAGCTTGTTGTTTGCAAAATAAGTCAGAAAATCATATACAAAAACATGCAAGGAAAAAATAAAATGTATAATTCTTAAAATTGTATGGCTTCATTTTGCTAAAACCCCTTTCAAGAATCAGAATCATGACCATAGTGGACCAAGTGTAACTACTAGGAAACAATTGAGGAAAGCCCACCAAAAAAGACACAACCAATTATGCACACATCTAATGATTATGAGGGAAAAGAGAGAGTGCAATTTGTGGCCTTAAAAGGAATCTATGACACCTTAACAGGCATCACAAATAAATAAAAAGCCAACCCTGTTGTTTTATATAGAATCACTTGGAGCTTCTCCATGTGATATCATGCACCAAATTGAGATGCATGATTGCTCATGGATTTCTTCAATCCATTGTCTTGTTGAATGTCCAAACCCCCCAATATAGTACACACAACTGGGTGGCTGAATGAATCATAACTAGTTCCACACATGAATTCCATCTCCTCTGAGCTCACTAGCAATCATGAGATTATGTAGTGTGCTGGACTGTTGGTGGTTGAGCCAAATCCCAGAACCAGTTTTAGGCACTAGAGATTCTGATCAGTATCAAACTAATAAGTTAGGTCTACATTTTTCCTTTCAAGATTGGTCTCTACTATCTATTTCCATACCAATTTTCTAAAGGCATATAAATTATAGCATCATTCGTAAAGTTGATTGGTGACTGGTCTGTGATGCTTCTCTCAACAAAGAAAAAGATTGGTCTGCGCTGTCAGGAATTACTGACACACCAGCTTGTATCTCTATTGTTCACTCATAATTTTTCCAAGCAAACTGTATGGTATTCTTTATAAAATTTAATCTGTGGCGGATCGGTGGTATCAAAAGTAAAATGACACATAAGCTAATTTTTCTTGTTATTCAATAACATTGTCGAATATCAGCCTAACAACCGTAAACTTCAACATTTCTTCTCAAGTGCTACTAGGTGCATCAAAGAAAAACTCTTTTGAAGCTACTTGACATTCATAATTATATGAAGTGCATAGCTGGTTTGTATCTTGATTTAGATTGAGAGGGAATCAATGGCAGAAACTAGGCATGTGCCCTCCAATTACATAACTCTTTGATGGTTCATTTCACCTCACAAAGCATGGGAGAAAGGTTGGTGTCCTTTCAAAAGACTAAATATATATAGAGACTACACATGATGTTGCTTAGCACAAGGACATTGTATATATGACCATGAGTATCATTTCTTATATTGGTGATGTTTAATTAGGTTAGAAGAAACCTTTTATTGAGGGACATCTGGATCCATTAAAATTGACAATTCTTGCAATGCAGGTGTGTGCTATAAATTACCAAGTGTTGAGGCATTCAGGCGGATAAGGTGAACTTCATGTGCTTTAGTTACCAAGAGTAGCTACCAAGAGTTGCCAACTGACAAAATCCTAATCAATTGAAACATTTCAATTTTATTCAAGAACTATATGTTTGAGGTGTTTTTATGGTAAAGCTTAGATGAATATTCAAATTTATTTTGGGACATGTGAAGAGAACTGTGAAGACTCAACAAGTTGCAGTATCATTCTATAATTGAAATCCATGAAAATACAAATAAATGACCTGGATGAAAATTCTATCTTGTGTTCATCTCCAAATCCTTTTTTTAAAAAATATAGTTCGTAGTTTAGCATAAGTGAGATTTGGACCCTAGGGTTCTTGCCCACTGCAAAGAGGTCGCCAAATCCTATTTAGAATAACCATCATATTAGAGTCAAAACTCATTTAGGATTTGATTTTGAATCCTTATTTGATGGTCTATTGTGTATTGTTAAAAAAAAATTGTATTAGATTTCTTAATGAAATTAGGATAGTTTTGGATCTATAAATATAGGAGCTTCGAGAGTCTTTTTTATCAATTATCTAATTTGTTGCTTCAAAATTTTCCCTTTTCTTTTTTTAACCAAGGTTGTAGCTTGGTCTTTAACCTGAGACTTCTCATTTTCCAACCCAACTCTTCTACCATTTAAGCGAGGTCTCAGTGGCCTTCAGAATTTTCTTGGAATCTAGAGGAGAGTAATTGTTGGGAAGTTACTGAAGATGGTTCTCCATTGATGTACTCTTCTCTTGATACAATGGACTCTTTCTTGTCACCTTTGATGTGCTCTTCTCTTGATATGGTGTACTCTTTCTTGTCACCTTCACTGGTGGAGTAGCCCGTTAGTAGTTATTGGAGGTGGCTCTCCATTCTTGTCTTCTTCACTGGTGGATGTAGTCCAATAAGTGAAGCTGAGGTGATCCCATATTGATGTTCTTTTCTCTAGATATAATGAACTTTTCACTTGTGGACATAGTCCATTAGTGATACTTTTCATGAACTGATCAAGCCTCCACTTTGAACATGGAATTTTTTTTTTTGATCCACTTCTTAAAGCATGTTTAACGAGAATTGGACATGGATTATTCTAACATATATCATGTTAAAATCTCTGTCGCTGCATGTTCTGAAAGTACGGTGAGAGTGAGAATGATATTTTATATTCTATAAATTGGATATTAAGTTTTATGGTGTGCAACAAAAAGAATGAGTAGTCCATCCATCCAATACATTTGAGATGGAAATTGAAATATCCAAATTTTAGGACTGGAAAAAGCTTTAGAGTCGTTGTCTCTTTCTCAATGATACAACTCTCAACAATTTGCAGAAGGAACTGATTATTTCTTGAAATTATGATCTTCTAATTTTTTTCTAAGATTCTCTAAAGTAGGTGATATATTTCGACAAAATTATCATCTCATTGAAGGTCACACACTTTATGTGTGTAATAAAATTAACTATTTCGTTAATCTACATTAGATTACACTTTCTTAATTACAGTTCTTTTTGGAGTTATATTTTTATTTTTATTTTTCTTTATCTTTTTCTTTTCTTCTCCCCTTTATTTTTCTCCTTTTTTTTTTTTTTTGGTGGTTACACTCCTTATGAGGGGAATATTGGCTCTAATCGAATGTGGCTACCAAACATCATCGCATATCTGCCAACCACTAAAATTGTGTTATAATGGATATCTCTCTCTCTCTCTCTCTCTCTCTCTCTCTCTCTCTCTCTCTCTTATGTCTCTATCAAATATACAAAATTCTAAATATACTTGTTGAAACAAAAACCTATTGCCACACTGTTGAAAATAGTCAGACAAAAATATAATTTCAGACATCCATACGATTGATGATGCATGTACATCCAAAAACACATTAAATATCTGAAAAGGGATGTTTTGGACTACGTACTTGCATAGCCATGGACCACCATGCATGCACACAATGCCTCAAAACCCTAGAAATCAGAATTGCTTTGGGAGAAGCCAAGGACTCTCCATGTTTCCTTGCTTGCTGCGATCTCCACTTCAATCGATCTCCACTTCATTGAGAAATGGATAATAAAATAATCACAACGTTTATCTATCAACTTGTAACTTGTTTCGTGAGGGAAGATGTCCCATGCAATAATAAATGGTGTTGTCATTGTGCTAGAAAATAAATGGTGGTGTCTTTGTCTAGATTAGTTGTCAATCTTGCAAGGGAGACAATACAAAAGCCAAGGTCTTGTTGACTAGTGGTTCTACATTTTCTGTCTTAGACCCAAAAGGGGGGAAAAAAAAATTATAGAAAGAGACATTTTTTTAAAAAAAATGATGCAATATATGTTCTAAAAGTATCAAGAAATTGTTACATAAATCATATTTCAGAAAAAATACATGATGAACGTCCAAACTAACACTCAAACTCTATCGACGTACGTAATCTTCTGAAACTGTTTGTAATGCGCAATGTCAAAATCAAAATCTGCCCAATTTCTTTTCTCAAAAAAGTCTACCTCATCTCAAAGACACAATCAATTAATAGTTTATGAGCAAGTAACTTTGTAGTATGAAACGATTTTGAGGGAGAAGAAGGGTATTTATTCAGTTAATTAGCTTCATCAAAATTGCATGAAAAAAGGGTGATGTAAGATATATCTACATAAATGATATTTTTTGAAGTTCTTGTCATTCATTAGTGTCACTTGCACTCATCTGGTGAACAGGTAAACTCACTTTGCAAGAGTACATTAAAAGAATATATTATGCAGTTTCTTGGCTTTATAGCATACATAAGAAGAGGCTTGACTAGTGATTCATGAAGACTCATTCTCGGATTATGAGGTTTGAATATAGAGACTACGTACTAACACTTTGTGAACGTTGACTCGTTGTGACTTGTGTATACGCAACATGTGTTCTTTCTCTTTTTATTCCGATAGTACTATATATACTGGGAATTCCTTTCCTCCACTATGGGGCTGTTGTGATCACAGGATTTTTTTTTTTTTTCTTGGAAAAAAAAAAACCTAATATTAATGGTTGTAAGTTTGGGTACATGCATCACAATGCATGCTTCATAAAAATGGAGCCCATGCCAAGCAACCATCCAACTCGGATTTGTGGCTGCATCTGTGTCAGCCTGCACCCTTTAACCAGCTAGCTAGGCCAATTAAGCTACACATCAGGGTGACAAGTGATTAGGTCTCTTTCTTGTATTTTTGTCTCCTTTGAAAACCAATAGACAAGATAAGAAAAGGATCATCCTAGCTACTAAGTTGCTTCATTTAGGGCTAATTGTTTTCACATCCTTTCTTTCAAAAGACTGAGACAAAGATGAGCATCCAAATGTGCGAGGCAAAGGCTACTCTCTTCTCACTAGGCTTATTTATTTATAGTCTTTTTCTGCAGTTGTTTACATGATTCTTAGTATCATTATAAATTGAACAACAACTCACATGAAAGCATTTTGATGATTATAGAAGCATGTGAAAGTGTTTATTTATTAAGAATAGATTAGATACCCAAACAAATGGTCCACAAGCCATGCTACATAAGATATGCGGTAGGTCTTTTTTGGTTCCCATCTTATTCTAAACTAAATTAATTATATTTTAGATTCTATATATGCCTTGGGATATTTATTTGTGAGCATAGTCTCGCATCGATGAAGAATAGAAAAATAATAAACTGAGATTTTGTAGATTAATCTCTTGAATCAAAATAGTTCTCAAATCGTATTTAAAACCCATGCAAATGGAGGGGACTGTGGAGTTGAATGTCATTTCTGAATATATCCTCACATCGATGAGTAATAGAAAAATGATAAACTGAGACCTATTAGGTTAGATTTTTCAATTAAAATAGTTCTCAGCTCATATTTAAGGCTTATGCAGAGGCAAACAGAAGATACTTGAACATATTCAGTGCTAGTGTGATAGGCTCATACAAACAGTGGAGAGATCATATACATATTCAGTTTGGCGATAGGCTCATGTAAATGGATGGAGAGATTGTAGAGTAGTTTGGTCCTAGATCAATAAATAATATAAAAGATAGTGGTGGACTTAAATTGAAAGTTGAAATCAATACCAACTAATTTATAACTCTAGTGTGTTTGATATGAGAATCAAAATCTTTTATCCTGGTTCTCGTGTTTTTATAAGCTCAAACCAGCATCTTCAGGAATGTTAGATTCTCGTTTGCATCACATTCTTTCTTTCTTTTTCTTTTTTTCTTTTTTTTGGAGGGGGGAGAAAAAGACCGTGAGGCCCAGCAATAGGTGAGGATGTGATATCACATTCTTGTCTCTTGGAATGTGATATCACATTCGTTTGCATCACATTCTTATCTCTTGGAATGTGATATCATTAATAGGTGAGGATCCACATGGGAATCCTATGCGGATTTCAGCGTTGACGTAAACTAACTT
The DNA here is from genome assembly GCA_038442645.1 of Agave tequilana. NCBI lineage: Eukaryota > Viridiplantae > Streptophyta > Magnoliopsida > Asparagales > Asparagaceae > Agave > Agave tequilana. Next base: position 33,247 of record JAVJIF010008363.1, on the reverse strand, counting down.
AGCATTTTGTAAATATTAGATTCACGCTAACTGAGCATTGCTCAAGTGACAATAAACTTCCTTCCATTATAAAGGTCGTGGGTTGTGTTGGAGGAGAGAGTACAGTAGAGGAGGTGAATTCATGCCAGGTGCTGTTGAAGATTGCCAAGGAGTCTACGACGAAAGGCAAAGGAACAGCGGGCAGGAAAAAGCAGCAGCAGCAGAAAAAGACAGAGGTCGGTCGACCGGTCCCGGTCGACCGGTCCGGTCGACCGACGTGCACAACATGCACAGGAGTTGGAGCGGTCGACCGGCCCGGTCGACCGCAGGGCTCTGACTGACAAGACCCAACTCTCGGGTTTTTTCGGTCGACCGTCCCGGTCGACCGGAAGCCCGTGACTGACAAACCCCAACTCTCGGGTTTTTTCGGTCGACCGGCCCGGTCGACCGGTATTGGAGAATTGGGAGGTCGGTCGACCGTCCCGGTCGACCGACATGCGGGTTCTGGGTTTTTTCTGCTGATCCGTTGTATGAGGTATTTAAGCCTAAAGGATTTCTAGGGTTTATAATCTCTGCAAAATTGTATTTGCTTGAGTTCTCTTGCATTCAAAGAGACTTAGAGCAACTTGTATTCATCTTCCTAATAGTAAAACCTCTCATTGATTGCCCCGAGGACGTAGGCACGTTGGCCGAACCTCGTTAAACTGTGTGTTTGTGATTTGTGCGTTTTCTCTTGTGATTGCATTGTGCTGGAGATATAGGGATTCTCTATTGGTTCGTTGTTGTGATTGTCTGCGCGCACAACAAGTGGTATCAGAGCTTCAGGTTACGCTTGGGATTCTGAGGATTCGAAGGGCTCCAGATCTGATCAGGTGGAGATCGTGTGTCGATCTCAGGTCAGAGGTATTGGTGTTCGAGGAGATCGTGTGTCTATCTCAGGAGGACGCAAGGAGGGCTTGTTGAATCAGTGTTTTGGAGTAGATCCGGTGAGAAACTCGATCTAGGGTTTCAAGAGGCAGGTAAAAATCTCATTTTTATCTGAGTAGAGATCTATTTTCAATTGGATTATTCTTCCGCAAAGAGTGGGCGAAGATGAACAGGTCGGCATGTGGCTTGATACGTTCATGCTTGTCACAAGACATCAAATATCTTGTACAACATGAGACGTCAGCGAAGAAACTGTGGAATACTCTTGAGAAGAAGTACCTGACAAAGAGTGTGGAGTCTAGGTTGCAACTTAAGAGTAAGCTGTATCAGTTCAGGATGCAGAGGGGAAGCACAGTAAACGAGCACATCAACCGATATACGAAGCTTCTTACAGACTTGCTAAATGTGGATGTCACTGTAAGTGAGGAAGACAAGTCAGTCATTCTCCTGAACTCACTCCCACCGGAGGAGTATGAGACATTCACTATGACATTCATTAATGGAAGGCAAACCTTAGTTTATGATGAAGTGTCGTCAGCACTGATGAGTTATGAGACAAGGAAGAATGAGAGACATTCTGGTCGGTCTAGTTCATCAGCGGAGGCTTTGGAAGTAAGAGGCAGGAATTCATCGAGGAAAGGCAAGGAGGGAGAGGAAGATCGAAGTCTAGGTCGGGCTTCAGGGATCTTAAGAAAAATCAGTGCATGTTCTGCAAGAGATTGGGCACTGGAAGGTTGACTGTCCAAAGTACAAGGGGAAGAAGAAGGAATCAAAGTCTGAGGCAAATCTGGCAAGGGTGACAAAGGCTACAAGCGGTAAATCACAGGCAGATGGAGCAGATTCAGATTCTTCAGAGTTCTCTTTTTCAGTGACTACTCCTGTTGTAGGTACTCGGCGGATAAAGAGTGGATCCTGGACACAGGTGCTACATATCATGTATGCCCTAATCGAGATTGGTTTACCAGTCTTGAGAAGTTGGAGGGATGTTCAGTCGTCATGGGCGATGATCATCCGTGCATCATGGAGGGTGTAGGCACTATTCCGATCAGGATGTTTGATGGGATGGTGAGAGAGCTGAAAGAAGTGAGATATGTACCTCAACTGAAGAGGAACTTGATCTCTGTGGGTGCTTTGGAATCATTGGGGCTCAGTGTGTCTATTAAAGAAGGTGTTCTTAAAATGACAAAGGGCTCAATGGTGGTGTTGAAGGCCGACCGCCGGAACAATTTGTATTACTTGAAGGGTAGTACAGTGACAGGGCAGGTGGCAGCTTCTACCAGTCAGAAGGAAGATCTAACCCGGCTATGGCACATGAGGCTGGGACATGCAGGGGAGAAATCGATGCAAGCTCTTGTGAGGAAAGGGCTGCTGAAGGGTGCAGAGACCTGCAAACTGGATCTGTGTGAACATTGCATCATCGGCAAGAAGACGAAGGTGAAGTTTGGTACAGCTTCACACTGCACCGAAGGCATTCTTGATTATGTTCACACGGATGTATGGGGACCTTCCAAGACTGCATCAATTGGAGGTAACCACTATTTTGTGTCGTTCATTGATGACTATTCTAGGCGATGTTGGGTGTACACTATGCGACACAAAAGTGAAGTCCTAGAATTGTTTGTGAAGTGGAAGGCTAATCAGGAGAGAAGCACGGGAAGGAAAGTCAAGGTCCTCCGTTCTGACAACGGAGGAGAGTACAAGTCAGATCCGTTCCTACAGCTATGTCTAGATGAGGGCATAGTGTAATACCCCGTTCTCGAATACGTACTTAGTTGCGTATTCAGATTTTCCGATCGTATTTTTTCGATTTGTTTCCTGTATTTGTTTTGCTTTATGAATTCCTTATATGATTGTTTTGTCTTGGATTTGGATTCGTGGACTCGGAGTCAGTCCCAGTCCGAACCAGGAACTCGATTATAGTATATTATTCGATTTGGTCTTTCCGGTGATTAGATTTGACCGATTTTAGTTTTAAATATCATTTTCCATTATTATATATTTTCTATGATTTTCTAGATTTTTTTGGAATTAAAATGAATTTCTTCAAAACCGGTGTCGGCCAGTGTCGCTGACCGCTTCCCGGATTTTTAATTCACAAACCACTTGGAATTTCTCGAAGAGTCTTTAGACGATTCTTCTTAGAGTAATATTTCCTACCTAAATCCTTTTTCTAAAGATTTTACGAATTTATGGATATTCCACCGGAGTCGGTAGATAACCGATTCCAGTATTTTTATTTCACAAACAGTTAGGAATTTCATGATGGTCCTTTAGGCATTATTCCTTAGAATCATATTTTCTACCTACATTCTTTTTCTGAGGATTTTATGATTTTATGAAAATTCCTTCGGAGTCGGTAGTTAACTGATTCCAGGATTTTTAGTTTACAATCGGAATTGAATTTCTGAATTCCGCTTTCACTTTATGTCTTAAAATCATATTTTCTTCTTTAATACATTTTCTGGGATTTTTCGGAATTTATCAAAATCCGGCCGACCCGGGATAGACCGGTATCGGCGGTTGGCTTCTGGATTTTTAATTTGAAAACGGATTTTATTTCTGAAAACCGATTTCATATTATTCCTCAGGATGACGTTTTGTACCTCCGGGTATTTTTGGGGATTTTTCGGAGACAGTCGATTTTTCAACCTTATTATTATATTATTATTTTTAATCTTTTCTTTCTTTCTTTCTTTCTTTTCCTTCCTTTTCTTTTTCCTCAACCGACTCCACCCACTCCCCTCCACGTGGGGAGACACATCCCCTCTCCCTCATTTAATTCTCTCCCATTACCATCCCTCTCACTCCTTTTCTTTTTCTTTTCCTTTTTCTTTTCTTTCTCCTTCCTTTCCCTCCATTTCTTCTCCTCTCTCTTCTTTTTCTTCATCTGGCGACTACCACCGCCGGCCCTCCGGCGACCCTCCGGCCACCACCGCCGGCGAGGAGCCCTCCTTCCTCTCTCTCTCTCTTTCTTTTTCTTTTCCTTCCTTTTCTTTTCTTTTTCCCTTTTCTTTCCTTTTTCTTCTTTTTTCTTCTTCCTCCCTCCAGATCCGGCCGACTCCACCGCCGCCGGCGAGCCCTCCAACCCCGGCGAGCCACCTCCTTCTCCTCCTCCTTCTTTTCTTTTCCTTTTCTTCTTCCTTTTTCTTCTTTCTTTTTCTTTCTTTTTTTCTTTCTTTTTTCCTTTCCCTTTTTGGGGTGGCCGGCGCCACCCCTGGTCTTGGGCGCCGCCGGCGGTGGCCGGCGGCTGCGTGCAGCCAGGGGCCCACCTGGGCCCCTGTGCTTGGCCGGAGAGGGGGGGCAAGCCCCCCTCTCTTTTCCCTTGCTGGAGGGGGGCACAGCCCCCTCCCTTCTCCTCCTTTAGGGTGGCCGGAGGCCACCCCTGCCTGCGCCGGCCACCCCTGGCCGGCGCAGTCTCCGCGCCTCCCTGGCCGCAGCCAGGGAGAGGCGCCAGGCCAGGCCAGGCCGGCCTGGCCTGGGCGTGCGCAGGGGGGCAGCAGCCCCCTGCTGTGTTTTTCTCTCCCCCCTTTTTGGGGTGGCCGGCGCGGCCACCCCTGGCCGGCGACCACCGGAGGCCGCCGGCGCTGGCCCAAGAGTGGCCACGGCCAGGCCACCTGGCCTGGCCGTGAGCGTGAGAGGGGGGCTGCCCCCTTCTCTCTTTTTCCCCCCTTCTCTGTTTCTCTCTCCTCTCTCTCTCTCGGACTCTCCCTCTCTCTCTCTCTTGGATCTCTCTCTCTCTCTCCTGTTTCTCTCTCCTCTCTCTTTCTCTCTCCTCTCTTTCTCACTCTAGCTCTCTCTCTCTCTCTCAACCGCACACTCTCTCTCCTAATTCTCTCTCTCTCTCTCTTAATCTCTCTCTCTCTCATCATCTCTTTCTCTCTCTAAAATCTCACTTTCTCTCTCTAAATAGACTCTCTCTAGTAATCCCTTTCCCTCTCTAGACTTTCTCTCTCTACACTTTCTCTCTCTAAAAATCCCATTTTCTCTCTCTAGATTTCTCTCTCTTTCTCTCTCTTCACTTTCTCTCTCCTCTTCACTTTTTTCTCTAAATAGTTCTCTCTTTAGACTTTCTCTCTCTAAACCACTCTTTCTCTCTCCTCTTCACTCTACATATTTATATCAGGTTTTGTGGCGCATCCCAAGCTTCCGTGGAGTTCGGATATTTCGGTATATTGGTGACTCAGGCGAGTGTTCTCACTCGCTACCCTCTTGCTTCTCATTCCATTGATTATGATAGTATTTCTCGCTCTAGTCTTCATGTGTTGTATTTCATGCTTTATATCTTTTATTGCTTTATGCTATGCGTGGCCGACCCTTCGTGGTCGTTGGACTTGTTGGACTTTGGGTGATTGCTTTTATGTTACCGCTTGCCATACCATTACTTCAGACTAGTTAGTTGCATGCTTCCTTTTAACACATGTATATCACCTGACCATCTAGTGTGTTATCACCTGACCACCTGACCTACTACTATTTGGCTAGACCCTCTGGTTATGACCTGACTTACCCAGACTATTATCAATCTCTTGACGTAACTTGCTACCTGATTATTATCCATCTCTTGTTATGATTGGTTACTTGTTATATATCATCACCCTATCATGCTATCACTTTATACCCAGCATGATATACTTGACTTGTGATTATCACCTTTACGGGAACTTTACTTTATTATCCTGTATCATGATCAGTGACTTGTTTTCCTGCTTTACATGCAGTGACCTGACTATATATATTGTGTACTCCTGATTCCTGATCATGACCATTTCCTGATTATTCCCGTAAAGTGATAATTAAACTATTGAGTCTTAAAAATGGACCAACTTGTATTGGGTCGGGGGAAACATGCGGATATCGATATGTGTTCGTGTTTACAGTGGCATTAGGTTGTGCACTATATATCCGGTCTGACCTGTGGTACTCCAGGGGACCGAGGGGAGAGCTGGCTCCCTTATTCCTGATTGATAAGGGCATACATAAGTCCCTCCTGTTTGGCCTTGCGGCTGGCTTCCGTTTCCATGCAACAGAACAATCCTGGACCGTGGTCCCGGGCATGCACGGGACCCACTGTAAACATAGTTCGTTGATACAACCGCTGTTTCCAATAACAACCTCGACTTGCTTATATATGGATGTATGTGAGTTGGCCGTACACCGAGCCACATACCTAGATATATGGGTTAGAGACGAGTAATAATAAAGTGTCATAATAACCCGGCTTTTTAAGTTGTAAGTAGAGGTATGTGGAATGGGACGCATACCAAAGCCTGCAACTTAAACGGCTATGAATCTGTGCTGTGCCTTACCGTATTTGCTTTTCCCGGACTTTATATCGGATTTCGTGTTTTATGAGTATTATGGTAGTTCGGATTGGTTTTATTCGGATTCCCTGTTTTATGATTATCATGCCATATCTATTCTTACCTGCTCTATCCTATCTGCCTACTGAGTATTCCCACTTGATATATGCATTATTGTGCTCACCCTGCTTCACCACTTGGTTTTGCTTCTACACTCGCCTGGGGAGTATCATTTGACTCCCCTGGATTCTCACGTCCAGGTCATGGAGCTAGGAGCGTGTGATCGGAGTAGCGCAGTGGTAGCGTGGATCCCCGCAGGCCTTTCAGAGTTCCATCCTTCCAGACCCCCTCTGTGCCTCTCGAGTTTTTCCCTAGCAAACTCGTGAGTGCCCTTTTTCTATTTATGCTTGTACTTTCCTTGTATACGTGTATGTGAGCTTCCTTTTATACTGTTCATATATATTGTATATCTCTTGTATTCCCACATTTGCGCATCAGTGATATAATATTATTGTAATATTGTAATCACATCTGGTGATAATTCTGTAATTGGATATATGTGTTGGAATGTATAATGCACCATTTGCTTCCGTACTCTGATTCTTGTCTGTACTGATGCTTAGCGTATATACGGGAAGGTAATTCGGACTTACGTATATACGTTGCAGTGACGTCCCCGTATCGCCGGGATCGGGGCGTTACAGGTTGGTATCAGAGCTTAGGCTCTAACTTCCTCAGTACGTCCAGACGGCAAATCAATGGTAATGAGATTTGCAACTGGAATACATGAGTCTTGGTTATACATTCCAACTGCAAGTGCAGAGTTATCTATTTCTTGGCTATCTTTCCTTTGATTTCTAATCCCTCCTTGAATATCTTTCCCTTGATTCCTAATCACTCCTATCCTTTCCCTGTTTTGGTTTTATGTTTTGGTTTTATGAAGCCTTATACTATTTTAAGATATGACTAGACTAGAGAGGTAGTGGCTGGTTCAGAATGAAGCTCTTATGTGATCTCTTCGGCCAATTCTATGAAGCTTGGTATTCTCCAGATCGATCTTGATCTGGCTATCTTTCAGAGGTCAGTAGTCAGATTCTTAATTATCGGTCTTCTTTATTATGCTCAGGATTTTCGGGTTTTCTTTATTACACAGCCACGACATCATCAGTATTCATTTATTTCACAGCCACGACATCATCAGTATTATTCAGCATTATTCTAAAGATTTATTACACAGCCACGACATCATCAGCCGGAAATGCGGAGTATGATTATTATTCAGTTGACTTGAGAGCCCTACCTATAGTGCTTCATATCTTAATTAGTATAAATTCCAGCCTTTGTCCCCTTTGTATTCAATTTGCCCCTTAACGAAATTGCGAGGACGCAATTTTTGTAAGGTGGGTGGATTGTAATACCCCGTTCCCGGAATACGTACTTAGTTGCGTATTCAGATTTTCCGATCGTATTTTTTCGATTTGTTTCCTGTATTTGTTTTGCTTTATGAATTCCTTATATGATTGTTTTGTCTTGGATTTGGATTCGTGGACTCGGAGTCAGTCCCAGTCCGAACCAGGAACTCGATTATAGTATATTATTCGATTTGGTCTTTCCGGTGATTAGATTTGACCGATTTTAGTTTTAAATATCATTTTCCATTATTATATATTTTCTATGATTTTCTAGATTTTTCTGGAATTAAAATGAATTTCTTCAAAACGGTGTCGGCCAGTGTCGCTGACCGCTTCCCGGATTTTTAATTCACAAACCACTTGGAATTTCTCGAAGAGTCTTTAGACGATTCTTCTTAGAGTAATATTTCCTACCTAAATCCTTTTTCTAAAGATTTTACGAATTTATGGATATTCCACCGGAGTCGGTAGATAACCGATTCCAGTATTTTTATTTCACAAACAGTTAGGAATTTCATGATGGTCCTTTAGGCATTATTCCTTAGAATCATATTTTCTACCTACATTCTTTTTCTGAGGATTTTATGATTTTATGAAAATTCCTTCGGAGTCGGTAGTTAACTGATTCCAGGATTTTTAGTTTACAATCGGAATTGAATTTCTGAATTCCGCTTTCACTTTATGTCTTAAAATCATATTTTTCTTCTTAATACATTTTCTGGGATTTTTCGGAATTTATCAAAATCCGGCAGACCCGGGATAGACCGGTATCGGCGGTTGGCTTCTGGATTTTTAATTTGAAAACGGGATTTTATTTCTGAAAACCGATTTCATATTATTCCTCAGGATGACGTTTTGTACCTCGGGTATTTTTGGGGATTTTTCGGAGACAGTCGATTTTTCAACCTTATTATTATTATTATTTTTAATCTTTTCTTTCTTTCTTTCTTTCCTTCCTTTTCTTTTTCCCTCACCGACTCCACCCACTCCCCTCCACGTGGGGAGACACATCCCCTCTCCCTCATTTAATTCTCTCCATCACCATCCCTCTCACTCCTTTTCTTTTTCTTTTCCTTTTTCTTTTCTTTCTCCTTCCTTTCCCTCCATTTCTTCTCCTCTCTCTTCTTTTTCTTCATCTGGCGACTACCACCGCCGGCCCTCCGCGACCCTCCGGCCACCACCGCCGGCGAGGAGCCTCCTTCCTCTCTCTCTCTCTTTCTTTTTCTTTTCCTTCCTTTTCTTTTCTTTTTCCCTTTTCTTTCCTTTTTCTTCTTTTTCTTCTTCCTCCCTCCAGATCCGGCCGACTCCACCCCGCCGCCGGCGAGCCCTCCAACCCCGGCGAGCCACCTCCTTCTCCTCCTCCTTCTTTTCTTTTCCTTTTCTTCTTCCTTTTCTTCTTTCTTTTTCTTTCTTTTTCTTTCTTTTTTCCTTTCCCTTTTTGGGGTGGCCGGCGCCACCCCTGGTCTTGGGCGACGCCGGCGGTGGCCGGCGGCCGCGTGCAGCCAGGGGCCCACCTGGGCCCCTGTGCTTGGCCGGAGAGGGGGGGGCAAGCCCCCCTCTCTTTTCCCTTGCTGGAGGGGGGCACAGCCCCCTCCCTTCTCCTCCTTTGGGTGGCCGGAGGCCACCCCTGCCTGCGCCGGCCACCCCTGGCCGGCGCAGTCTCCGCGCCTCCCTGGCCGCAGCCAGGGAGAGGCGCCAGGCCAGGCCAGGCCGGCCTGGCCTGGGCGTGCGCAGGGGGGCAGCAGCCCCCTGCTGTGTTTTCTCTCCCCCCTTTTTGGGGTGGCCGGCGCGGCCACCCCTGGCCGGCGACCACCGGAGGCCGCCGGCGCCGGCCCAAGAGTGGCCACGGCCAGGCCACCTGGCCTGGCCGTGAGCGTGAGAGGGGGGCTGCCCCCTCTCTCTTTTTCCCCCCTTCTCTGTTTCTCTCCTCTCTCTCTCTCCTGGACTCTCCCTCTCTCTCTCTCTTGGATCTCTCTCTCTCTCCTGTTTCTCTCTCCTCTCTCTTTCTCTCTCCTCTCTTTCTCACTCTAGCTCTCTCTCTCTCTCTCTCAACCGCACACTCTCTCTCTCCTAATTCTCTCTCTCTCTCCTAATTCTCTCTCTCTCTCATCATCTCTTTCTCTCTCTAAAATCTCACTTTCTCTCTCTAAATAGACTCTCTCTAGAAATCCCTTTCCCTCTCAAGACTTTCTCTCTCTACACTTTCTCTCTCTAAAAATCCCATTTTCTCTCTCTAGATTTCTCTCTCTTTCTCTCTCTTCACTTTCTCTCTCCTCTTCACTTTTTCTCTCTAAATAGTTCTCTCTCTAGACTTTCTCTCTCTAAACCACTCTTTCTCTCTCCTCTTCACTCTACATATTTATATCAGGTTTTGTGGCGCATCCCAAGCTTCCGTGGAGTTCGGATATTTCGGTATATTGGTGACTCAGGCGAGTGTTCTCACTCGCTACCCTCTTGCTTCTCATTCCATTGATTATGATAGTATTCTCGCTCTAGTCTTCATGTGTTGTATTTCATGCTTTTATATCTTTTATTGCTTTATGCTATGCGTGGCCGACCCTTCGTGGTCGTTGGACTTGTTGGACTTTGGGTGATTGCTTTTATGTTACCGCTTGCCATACCATTACTTCAGATTAGTTAGTTGCATGCTTCCTTTTAACACATGTATATCACCTGACCATCTAGTGTGTTATCACCTGACCACCTGACCTACTACTATTTGGCTAAACCTCTGGTTATGACCTGACTTACCCAGACTATTATCAATCTCTTGACGTAACTTGCTACCTGATTATTATCCATCTCTTGTTATGATTGGTTACTTGTTATATATCACCCTATCATGCTATCACTTTATACCCAGCATGATATACTTGACTTGTGATTATCACCTTTACGGGAACTTTACTTTATTATCCTGTATCATGATCAGTGACTTGTTTTCCTGCTTTACATGCAGTGACCTGACTATATATATTTGTGTACTCCTGATTCCTGATCATGACCATTTCCTGATTATTCCCGTAAAGTGATAATTAAACTATTGAGTCTTAAAATGGACCAACTTGTATTGGGTCGGGGGAAACATGCGGATATCGATATGTGTTCGTGTTTACAGTGGCATTAGGTTGTGCACTATATATCCGGTCTGACCTGTGGTACTCCAGGGGACCGAGGGGAGAGCTGGCTCCCTTATTCCTGATTGATAAGGGCATACATAAGTCCCTCCTGTTTGGCCTTGCGGCTGGCTTCCGTTTCCATGCAACGGAACAATCCTGGACCGTGGTCCCGGCATGCACGGGACCCACTGTAAACATAGTTCGTTGATACAAACCGCTGTTTCCAATAACAACCTCGACTTGCTTATATATGGATGTATGTGAGTTGGCCGTACACCGAGCCACATACCTAGATATATGGGTTAGACGAGTAATAATAAAGTGTCATAATAACCGGCTTTTTAAGTTGTAAGTAGAGGTATGTGGAATGGACGCATACCAAAGCCTGCAACTTAAACGGCTATGAATCTGTGCTGTGCCTTACCGTATTTGCTTTTCCCGAACTTTATATCGGATTTCGTGTTTTATGAGTATTATGGTAGTTCGGATTGGTTTATTCGGATTCCCTGTTTTATGATTATCATGCCATATCTATTCTTACCTGCTCTATCCTATCTGCCTACTGAGTATTCCCACTTGATATATGCATTATTGTGCTCACCCTGCTTCACCACTTGGTTTTGCTTCTACACTCGCCTGGGGAGTATCATTTGACTCCCCTGGATTCTCACGTCCAGGTCATGGAGCTAGGAGCGTGTGATCGGAGTAGCGCAGTGGTAGCGTGGATCCCCAGCAGGCCTTTCAGAGTTCCATCCTTCCAGACCCCCTCTGTGCCTCTCGAGTTTTTCCCTAGCAAACTCGTGAGTGCCCTTTTTCTATTTATGCTTGTACTTTCCTTATATACGTGTATGTGAGCTTCCTTTTATACTGTTCATATATATTGTATATCTCTTGTATTCCCGCATTTGCGCATCAGTGATATAATATTATTGTAATATTGTAATCACATCTGGTGATAATTCTGTAATTGGATATATGTGTTGGAATGTATAATGCACCATTTGCTTCCGTACTCTGATTCTTGTCTGTACTGATGCTTAGCGTATATACGGGAAGGTATTCGGACTTACGTATATACGTTGCAGTGACGTTCCCGTATCGCCGGGATCGGGGCGTTACACATAGAGAGACACTTCACAGTAAGGGAAACTCCGCAACAGAATGGGGTGGCTGAAAGAATGAACCGGACTTTGCTAGAGAAGGTTCGGTGCATGTTGTCAAATGCAGGACTGCCAAAGAAGTTTTGGGCTGAACCTTTGGGGCATGCATGCCATCTTGTGAACAGGTTGCCGTCATCTGCAATAGGGGGGAAGACTCCTCTGGAAGCTTGGTCAGGAAAAGATGCTGTGGACTATGATTTGCTACGGGTCTTCGGATGTCCAGCCTACTACCATGTCAAAGAAGACAAGTTGGATCCGAGAGCAAAGAAAGGGGTGTTCATTGGCTTCAAGCGAGGAACCAAGGGGTTCAAGATTTGGGACCAACAGGACAACAAGTTCATAATCAGCAGGGATGTCACATTTGATGAGGCCTCGATGATGAAGCCTACGGTCTTTCAGCAGGTGGAGACCAACAAGACCAAGGAGCTATTACAGCAGGTGGAGAGTGATGCAAATCCACCATCTCTAGAGGACACAGTGTCAGTGAAGATCATTCCTGAGGTGACACAGGGAGGTGATCAAGTTGCAGAAGAAGATGCTGAAGTTGTTGAAGAGGATCAGGAGCAGGTCATGAGTACTGTTCCAGATACTACTGCAGTTGGAAGACCACGGAGGAATACTAAGAGACCAGGCTGGCTCACCACCGATATGTTTTTGCATATGCACTTCCAGTTGTTGAAGAGGCTATTCCATCTACTTTCAGGGAAGCTGAAATCAGTTCAGAAGCTGAGTTATGGAAAGGGGCCATGGATGAAGAGATGAAATCTCTTTACAAAAACAACACATGGGAACTTACCAAGTTGCCAAAGGGGAAGAAGGCCATAGGGTGCAAGTGGGTATTTGCTAAGAAGCAGGGATCTCTTCAGGAAGATACAGTGCGCTACAAGGCAAGGCTGGTGGCTAAAGGCTACGCACAGAGAGAAGGAATCGACTACAACGAGGTGTTCTCCCCGGTAGTGAAACACTCGTCTATTCGGATTCTATTGGCTTTGGTGGCGCAGATGAGTTGGACCTTGACCAACTTGATGTCAAGACCGCCTTTCTCCACGGCGATCTTGAGGAGAGATTTACATGACTCAGCCCACAGGTTACAAAGCTGCAGGGAAAGAAGAGTTGGTATGTAAGCTGAAGAAATCGCTGTACGGTTTGAAGCAGTCTCCTAGACAGTGGTACAAGCGATTTGACAGCTTCATCAGGAAGAAGAAGTACACACGAAGCCACTTCGACCCATGTGTGTACTACAACAAGTTACCAATCAGGGAGTATATCTATCTACTTCTCTATGTAGATGATATGCTGATTGCTTCTAGGTCAAGATCTGCTATTGATTCTCTGAAGAAGACGTTATCGTCTGAGTTCGAGATGAAGGACCTGGGGGAAGCAAGAAAAGTATTGGGCATGGAGATCACAAGGGACAGGGATGCTGGCAGGATAAGCTTGACTCAGAAGGGCTATCTGGAGAAGGTACTGCAGAGGTTAATATCGGGAAAGATACTAAGACTGTTAGTACACCAATGGCGCCGCACTTCAAGTTGTCAGCGAAGATGTCTCCAAGGAGTGTTCAAGAGCGTGAGCATATGTCTCATGTTCCATATGCCAATGCAGTGGGTAGCTTGATGTATGCAATGGTGTGTACGAGGCCAGATATTTCACAGGCAGTCTCCATGGTGAGTCGATACATGCATGATCCTGGACAGGGTCATTGGGAAGCTGTGAAATGGATTCTGAGGTACATCAAGGGAACTGTTGATGTAGGCTTGGTATACGAGAAGGACAACACCGGAAAGCAGGAATGCATAGGTTATGTGGATTCAGACTATGCAGGTGATCTTGACAAACGCCGGTCGACGACGGGATATGTCTTCACATTCTCACAGGCACCGGTAAGTTGGCGCTCCACACTTCAGTCTACCGTCGCGTTGTCGACCACAGAGGCTGAATATATGGCTTTGACAGAGGCCATGAAGGAGGCAATATGGCTTCAGGGATTACTTGATGATCTGGGCGTGGAACAGGATATTTTGAAGATAAACTGTGATAGCATGAGTGCCATCTACTTGGCAAGGAACCAGGTCTATCATGCAAGGACGAAGCATATTGATGTCAGGTATCACTTTGTACGGGAGATTCTAGAAGAAGGTGATATTGACTTGTTGAAAGTTCACACTTCGGAGAATCCGGCCGATATGCTAACGAAGGTGGTGTCGGGGTTGAAGTTTGCACATTGCAAAGACTTGCTCCATGTCCTTCAGGTGAAATGAGCTTGCTGAAGCTTATTGAGGTGAACTACGGACGGCTTGATCCCTTGGGCAAGGGGTACGTAGGCAACCGGGTCGGTGCAGCCGCTATCGAGTCAGAATTCGGCTCAGATTTGGAAATCTTCACCGAGGTGGAGAATTGTTGGAGGAGAGAGTACAGTAGAGGAGGTGAATTCATGCCAGGTGCTGTTGAAGATTGCCAAGGAGTCTACGACGAAAGGCAAAGGAACAGCGGGCAGGAAAAAGCAGCAGCAGCAGAAAAAGACAGAGGTCGGTCGACCGTCCGGTCGACCGACGTGCACAACATGCACAGGAGTTGGAGCGGTCGACCGGCCCGGTCGACGCGCAGGGCTCTGACTGACAAGACCCAACTCTCGGTTTTTTTCGGTCGACCGTCCGGTCGACCGGAAGCCCGTGACTGACAAACCCCAACTCTCGGGTTTTTTTCGGTCGACCGCCCGGTCGACCGGTATTGGAGAATTGGGAGGTCGGTCGACCATCCCGGTCGACCGACATGCGGGTTCTGGGTTTTTTCTGCTGATCCGTTGTATGAGGTATTTAAGCCTAAAGGATTTCTAGGGTTTATAATCTCTGCAAAATTGTATTTGCTTGAGTTCTCTTGCATTCAAAGAGACTTAGAGCAACTTGTATTCATCTTCCTAATAGTAAAACCTCTCCATTGATTGCCCCGAGGACGTAGGCACGTTGGCCGAACCTCGTTAAACTGTGTGTTTGTGATTTGTGCGTTTTCTCTTGTGATTGCATTGTGCTGGAGATATAGGGATTCTCTATTGGTTCGTTGTTGTGATTGTCTGCGCGCACAACAGGTTGAATCTCTCCATCCATGGTGGGTGAAGGGATTTTTCAGACTAAATTTTGCAGGATGCACTATGAAGAGTATTATGCAACAATTCAACTTTGTTGTGTCTGGAAGCTACTGAGTCGGACTAGCGATTTGTGAGGGCTCATACACAACGTATAAAGACTGCATATTGAACTATTAGTAGTTTTGTGGAGATTATTATTGTGATTCATAGATGTGCATTAGGCGTTTCATTCTCCTTCATGGAGTTTTCTTTCTCCTGCTAGCGGGAGTTCCTTTCCCATATTGAGAGTTATGATGTAAGCCTACGAGTCTTTCCCCCAAAAAATATATTCACATCTACATCATGTTCCCTAGTATTGTAATTTTCTCTACGATCGGTGATATGCTGAATTCCTATCTTGTAGGTATCCAAAGAAAATACTATTTCTCAAGGGTTTGTTTGGTACAAGGAATGCAATATTTTCATCTCTTAGCCATAATTATTATTTTGTGTGGTGCATTAAAAAGATTTTAGAAATACGACATTTCTGAATATTTTTTTCCCCAAACTAACCTTGTAGTGGGAGGTTAGTGGTGATTAATGAAGTGGTGAAAGTGACTGGAATGACAGTTACGCTAGCAACGATAGTAGGGTGGTTGATGGTGGTGGCAGGACTTGTGAAGGCAGCTATGATGGTCGACAGTCAACGATAGTTGCTGCTATCAACGGTTGTTGGTGATTGGATATCGACGGCCACCAGTGGCGACAGTTTTGGTAGCGACGGTCGACAACGGTTGTGGCGATCATTACTTGTTGATGGTTGGCGGCGATTGCAGTGACAACGATCGGCGGAATTAATGGTTTACTTGTGGTTGGTAGTTACCGGTGGAGACGGTCAGTGATGGCGGTGACAGTTGATAGTCGATGTTGGTGGTAATCGATAGTGATGGAAACTAATGGTTAGTGGTGGTTGGCGGTCACCTATGGCGTGCGGCTATGGCAGTTAACAGTTAGGCGTGGCGGCGATCAATGGTTGTTGGTGGTTGGCGGTTGCTAGTGGCTATAGTAGGCGGTGGTAGTCGGTAGTGCGGGTAGTGGTGGCAATGGTGGTTGATAATGATGGCGGCGGCGGCGATATTGATCACCATGTTGGCAAAGATAAGAGTAAAAAGTTTCAAGAATAAATAAGGTTATTTTGAGAAATAAATATTTTTATGAATTCCTATCATGTGAGAATATATACAATTCCCACCTTCCGCATTGGGAATCATATTACCATGAAATGAGGGAATTTGATTCCCATGAGAATCCAATATTCTCTAGAATGCTGAGTAAGTTTATGTCAGACATAAGATTTGAATCGGAGTTTAGAATTTCCAAGTGAATTCAAAAAATCTTTTTTTTTTCTTTTGTTATCTTTTTTTATTATCATGACAGTCGTCGTTACCGTCACCACTGTCATCACCAATCACAGTTGACAGTCGTCGCCATCACGAGCCACAACCGACAACCGCCAGTGCCAACATCTTCACCTAGTACTAACACTACTATCGTTACGTGCACTGCAAGTGCCATTACATAGATCACCACCATTAACACCGCTATCGCCAATAGCACTGCTCAGACCACCCTGAGCAGCACTACCACCACCTCCAATATTGCCACCTTTGTAACCACTCTCGACACTGTGGTACCATCGCCACCATAGCATGCATCGACTGCCCATTGCTGACATTGTCACTACCATCACTATTGTCACCCGAGGTGGTTTGGCCAAAATCTCTCTCTCTCTCTCTCTCCTCTCCCTCCCTCTCTCTCTCTCTCTCTCTCTCTCTCTCTCATGCACACATTTGTTATTTTGTTTTTTTTACGAGTCCTGCCAACTCTCCACAAGTTTCTCCACAAACGATTCCACCTACCCAGCTAGAGAGGGACCCATCTTGGACCTGTGGCTCTCAAACAGCTACAATGTGGGGCAAACTTACGCTCATATATCCTAGTGAATTCCCACACCAAACTTTCATCCACTCCAACCTCCATTGCCCTCTAAATGTGGCCATTGTTGTGACCACCATCTCTCTCTCTCTCTCTCTCAGCCTTCGAGCTTGTTTTTGCATGTGGGAGGAATCTCTCTACTCTAGTGGGGGATGATGAGGTGAAACTTTTTCCAGACCAAATCCAAAAGCAAAAATTGTAGGGTTGTTACTGGACAAACTGTCCTTGTTGCTCACACCCACATTTCGCTATCAAATCATGCCATTTGTTGTGTAGCAACATGCATACGAAAATATAGGAATCTAAATCTAAGCTATTAAACACACATAAATATGTATTGCTACGTGCCCACCCACAATGCATTGAAACATATATAGCCAACTTCTTCTCTCTTCAAAAGTGCAACTCCATGTGCAGCGCCGGAATTAGGAATAATTTTGGGGTGGACTGTAATCTTTTATAACATATACTTGTGCAATATATGAATTTGTCAAAAGAATAAAATAATATTCCTCACTAAATTAGGGACGGAACCGGAATAAATTTAAAAATATCAAAATAGAAAGGGTTTAAGATAATATATGAAAAAGTGAGGGGATATAACGGAATATATGAAAAAGTGAGGCGGGCTATAACCCGGTCGAGCCAACTGATCGCAGGTACAACTGCCAATGGGCAAAGCTCATCCTTTGTAAACTTTTACATCCATCACCCCCATACTTTTTATCAACCTTGAATCTACTGAGAGAGTTGAATTGGAATCTGAATATGTGGTATTGTTGCAATTTGGCTGTATTTCAAGCATATATGTTTGTCTTTAGAACTGTTTCGACTATGTTTTTTTTCCCTTTCTTGTGCTTATAACCAACATTTTATAAGATCTTCTACATTTTTACTTAATATTACATGTTAACTTGATACACACAACGTGGTCTCTAGTTTTATGTAGATTGAGCTATGACAACTCAAATAGGTATATGATAATCACCTGAATTAATTACAATTCAGATGTAGGAAGAGAAAAATAAAAACTTGTGCTACAACTAGACTGATTGGTAAACAGAGAACTTATATGATGACCTAATTTTTAAGAATTTGTCACGTGACCTCTTTAGAAATTACATTAATTGCTTGAATTGCATCGTCAAAAAATAATCGTAGTTCTTGAGTTGGCACTACAAGCAAGAAATCATGACCACACGCTCACCTCGTATCAAATTTTAATACCTAAAAAAAAAAGGGAAAGAAAAAACGAGAGTTAAAAGATTTCCTCTTTTTCAAAAACGTTTTTTGTCCTTTTCAGGTGAAGCACAAAATTATTCCCCAAAAATCAATCTTCGCAGTTACTATTTGTGATGTTCCACTTCGGGCCTGTTTGGTTAAGGGTGGAAGTGAGGAAGTGAGGAATTGAGGAAGTAGTAATAATTCCCTTTGGAACTTGGGAATTGATTAGTAAGTTTTCCGGTGTTTGGATGTTGTTGGGAAGTGTGGTTTGGAAAATATTTTGTCTTTTCCGGTGTTTGGATGGTAATGTGAAAGTGGAAGTGGAAAAGTTGACCACAAAGTTGACCGTAAAATAATATTAAAATAAAAATTAATTAAGAAAAATAAAAAATAGACTATAATTAGAATGCAAGTGAGATTTACATGGTCAAAAAATTAACTGTTTTTGTGTTACAATTTATTACAAATGTGATTTACATGACCACAAAATTAACTGTAGCACTTTGGAAGTGAGGAAATGGTTGTGTAAAAAAGAAAAGATTAAAGGAAAGAGGTTTTCTTATTTTCCTTTTCCGGTGTTTGATAGATAGGGAAGTGAGCAATTATATTTCCCTATTTCCTTACTTCCGCCCACTTCCTTGCAACCAAACAGCCCTCATGAAAGTATCTTTTTTTTTCTTTTCTCTCCTTTTTAAATTTTTTTTTTTAAAACCTAATAATTACTCTCTCGACTTTCTCTTGCTTTTCAAAGTGGAACTGAGACCTCCGTGTATCCGCGTGCAAATGGAAAGCAGCAGCAGAAGCGGAAGCCAAGTGTTCACATGTTCCGCAGGAATAACTTGGCTTGCAAGGCACCGCGCAGTAAAGACAAGAGCAAAATCCTTTGGCCCACAGTGAGATGAGATGACGTCAGCTGCCACGATAGATCCCAAAAGCTAATGATGATCATTCCTTCCTCCATGGGATTGGGGCACAAAAATCAAATAAAGGATTAGTTTTCACAATTTGTGCCATGAGATTCTGCTGCTGCTCGCCGTCCGATCGCTGGACCCGCTTTAGAGCCGAAAGCGCGGGATCACAACGTAAGCGGGCGATCGGTTAATTATCTTGAGATTAGGGTGATTGTAGAGTGATTAGGATGATCACCTCTTTCTCATCCCTTAGTTTGTTATCTTGAGACTAGATAATTAATAGTTGTTGCAAGATTAGGATTTATCTAAATTTTCCTTTTATTGAAAAATCTGTGATGTTATGTTACTGACTTAATTGCTTTCATCGCAAAAGACGAGAGTGATAGCACGGAGCTGATGTTGAGATAATCTCACCTTTGGTGATGAGACCTCACTGAGCAGCTAATAGAGTTTTGTCCCCATTAAAAATATTACTTATGATGATGACGGCGACGACGGATAATGAGAATCCAATTAAAACTGCATGAAGACAGCAGCTAGCAACACGCGGGTTGGGCCGTGGGCAATCTAGTAATTTTGTGACGCGTGGTGTGCTCCTACGGCTGTCATAATGAACGCCTATTACTAGCAGCTGTGGTGCTGACGTGGATTGGAGCGGGGAGGGAGGGAGAGAGCGCCGGCCAGCCTGCGACTGTAGTCCAACGATACTTCCGCTGCCTTAAAACTTATTATTAATATCTGTTTAAAAAATAAATAAATACATTCACATATATACTATAAAAGATTAGCCACAGAAAAAAGATAGCTACTATAATAATAATAATAATAATAATAAATTGATACTATGTTATGCATTGTCTAAAATTTAGCTGTTCGATGTACTTGTCCAGTTGTCCTGTTTCTTTTCCCTGGCTAACTCAAATTTGCAGATGGTGTTTTATTTTAGGTCAAGAAGTTTGGGTTTCGGGTTGGCTCCTTCTCATGTTGGATCATATTCAATACGACATTGATCATTGCTTCCAAAAAATTGAGTTGCCTGATTTGAAATTGCTTAAAGATTTGGGTGGAGTCTAAGATAACCCCTACCTCCTTCGTTTCCTCTCTGTCACGCGTCGGAGAAGCTGTGACGCTCGCGCCAGATGCCTGTGCCGATGACAGTGATGACGAGATCGAAGTCGAAGTTGAACTTAGTGATGAGGCGGGATCTGGAGGCCTTGAGGTTGAGATCGAGAAAGTCTAGGGAGCAGGGTGGTGTGGGGGTGGCGGATTTGCTCTGGCCGAACAGAGTCTGACCTGTTCGGCTAGATCTGATCGAACAGACCAGAACTAGGGGATGGGGGTAGTCCATGGAGGTAGGAGGAGGAGGGAGGTCAGAGGGGTCGCCGATGAGGAAGGGCAGAGGCCGAGGGTCGCCGATGACGGTGAGAGGAGGAGGAGAAGAGGGTTTTTTTTTTTTTTTGGTATCTTTGTTACATTTGCGGGTGCCTTTGGGTGCCTTAATCACTGAGGTGTCACAGTCACTTTTTGGGGTGGAAACATCCGTACCCCACAAGTTTGTTGACAAAATTAAGGAGATGTTTAGTTGTCGTAATTGACCATAATTCGTAAATCGTAATTGATAAACTCTTTTACGGTTCTAAATAAGTCACATGCATGTAAATTTTACGGTGTTTGGTTAGTAATATGAAATTGTAAGTGAGAAAATGTATTTGATGTTTGGTTGTTGTAATGTGCAAGTCGTAAGTAAAAAAGTTCACAACAAAATTAATTATCTGGTGATTTAAAAATTTTAAATATTGCAAATAACTAAAAAATACTAAGTATTAAAAAATAATATTAATATAAAAAATAATACAGATTTACATGACCTCAAAATTAACTGTAAGTGGGTTGTAAGTGAGTGATGATTAAATTGCAAGTGAGTAGTAATTGAGTTGCATAAGTCTTTTACAAATTACAGTCCAAACAAACGTCGTAGCTATAATTAGGTTGCAAGTCGCAGTATTTCTCTAAATATCTCTAAAAAATCTTATGAGATTTTCTCCCTTGGCGTGTATGTTTTATTTTCCGGGTAGTATTTCTCCCCTTTGTTAAGGGGAAAGGATGGATCCTAATCGGGAGCTCATCTTATATTAATTTTATTTTTGTTTATCAACACACAACTTATCACAAATTGTTTATTATTGTATTTTTTACAAGATATAACAAACTTATAACTAGTCTAATCCAGTGGCGTACGCAAAATTTTCACTAAGTAGGGGCGAAAACATTTTGAACTAAAATTGAAAATTTATGAAAATCAAACAACATATTCTAAGTTTTGATATTACAAAAAATATAGGGGCTCCCATTCAGACAACATATCTCACTCTAAATTAGAATGCTCCCCTTCGAGGAGCCATATTCTGAAATCGTTGAATGATTGATTCATTGTCAATGTTGTCAAATATGTCTTTTTCAATATATATCACCAAGTAATCATTCATCAACTCATCACCCATTCTATTACGCAGTGAATTCTTGATAAACTTCATTGTAGAGAGGTTGTGAGAGTTCTCAATCCCCAGAGGAGAGACTGAGAATCTGTCATTAGGAGAAACTAGAGGGTTTTTTTTTTTTTTTTGAAGATCAGGAGAAATGATCCAAGTTAGATTTTTTGCTTAGTTAACCCAACTCCAGTGGGGGCGACCGCATACGCTCGCCCCCACCTGCGTCCGCCACTGGTCTAATCCCTTGCAGGACTCAGGACATCTTATTTACACTTATTTTAGTAAATAATATAAGGCGTGCTCATAATTGGCCACTGAAAGTTAACAAGTATGGATCTCCTTAAGCGTAAAATAAAAATGATGCTTTAAGTTGAGCAATAGTCACTTCTTTCACAAAATAATAAACATTAAAGTTTGTGAAAGTTATCAGAAAGTTGGGGTATCTGCTGTTTTTTTTGTAGGGTTCAATGGGACTGGAAATGGTAACCGAAATTTGATAAACTAATTCAATTTTTTACAAACGGGTCGGGTTCAGATCTAAAATCAGAGCCAAAATCTTTATCGGGTCGGGTTCGGGTATGACTATTTCAAACTCGCACCCGAAAACAAACCCGAAAGAAAGTAAATGTTATAAAATGATACTTATCATCATGCATTTCACTATATTTAAATTAATAAAATTATAAAAATTAGAAGTTGATCATATTATTTTAAAAGCAAAGTATATAAATTTTTATTTTGCATTTAATAAAATTGAAATACGCTTTAAAAAATAACTCTCATGAAAACTTTAATATACTTATTTAAAATCCGAATCCGACCCGAAGCCAATAAGAAAGAAGAGATTCTGATCCTAATCCGAATTCTTGAGAGAGTTTGGGTTCGGATATGGCACGGATACGACCCGAACCGGACCCGTTTACACCCCTAGGTCTAGAGCTTTTTTCGACCTGGCATGTTTGTTTTACTGAAAAAATTGTGAGAAAGTGTCGCCGATGTCATGAAATTGGCATTCTGCTTTCACAGTCAAATTAGTGGATTTTGAGTGAAAAACTGACGGTGTGACACTCAATACTAATTTTCTCAAGAGGAACTGATTTTGTGGGTCACATTGTTAGCTTTCTCAAATCTTTTTCCAATCCAAACAGAACCAAAATATCTCCAATTCAAACATTTGCTTGAATTATAGCTCCAAAGTTATAAGTGGCTGATTTTCAAACATATTTTGTGCATGCACTTGTATAATCTTTTCAGGCCATCTAAACAATAGTTAGTAACACTTAACTCCTAACTTTAACTCCCACTTTCTATCTTAACTCTAAATCAAAGAGAGTGTTAACAGGGTGTAAAAGGTCAAATGTGCTAGAAGCCACACTGCCAAAGGATCAATTGGCCAAAGGGCAAAAGCCCTAATAACAAAGAACATGCCTTTCAGTTAATTAATAAAAAGAGTGTCCTGTTTCAATAACAACTTTGCTGAAAATTTTCTTTAATTTTAATTAATTAATAAAAAGAAAAAGGTACGATTAATTAAGTAACATTTTTAAGGTCTGACCAGCAGAAAGTCCTCTTCTT
This sequence comes from Agave tequilana, assembly GCA_038442645.1. Classification (NCBI taxonomy): domain Eukaryota; kingdom Viridiplantae; phylum Streptophyta; class Magnoliopsida; order Asparagales; family Asparagaceae; genus Agave; species Agave tequilana. Next base: position 10,092 of record JAVJIF010008363.1, on the reverse strand, counting down.
GGTCCCCCACTCACCCCTCATTCTCATTTTAGAAGCAAATTTAAAGCAAAGAGAGATCTCATCTTTTCTTCTTTCAAAATTGGGTTAATTTTTGGGTGCCACAGTTAAGCGCCGCACCACCGAAAGCGACCTCAGCAGGCAGCAGCGGCAGCAGCAGCAGCAGCAAGCACCCCTCTCTCTCTCTCCCCATCTCTCTCTCTCCCCCCTCTGCCTGCAAAAATAAAATACAATCTTTGTTTTTATTCTTCTCCTCTCTCGCACCAAGCAGGCAGAAAAATTGAAGAGAGAAATAAAGGTGGCAAGCGACCAGTGAATAATCATCACAATCCCCGATATTTTCCCTTTCCTTTCTCTTTCCTTGCTTCGTTTTTATTTGGGTTGACGTACCTTCTTCCCTTCGTTTCCAGAAGAGGAGAGAGAGAGAAACAAGGCTCGAGTACCGAGGATTCATTCTAGAGGGAGAAACAAACAGGGAGCTTTGAGAACTTTAGGAATGGAGAGTTGGGTCTGAGAGCTTTGGCGATTTGGGTGGAGAGAGAAGAAGAGAAGAGATGAAGTTTATGAAGCTGGGATCGAAGCCTGATGCGTTTCAAACTGATGGGAATAATGTTAGGTGAGTTTTTTTTTTAAATGATTTATTTTTCTGTTGCATGTGGTGGTTAATGATTTCTTGTGGTCGGTGGGTAATGGGTAATTGTCAAAATCTCATCTTATGCTGTAATTTTGCTGATTTCAGTTATTTTATGTGTGTTTGTTCTTACATTTTGAGTTTTTTTTTGGACATGGTTAAATCTCAAATGCGGTTGAAAGCTTAGGAACAAGTTTTGGTTCTCTGCTTGCTGGCTAATAAACAGAGAAATTTGTCTTTCTGTCTTTGTCTCTTTTCCCCCTCTTCTGTCAGTTTGAATGTTTGTTTTTTTTAAGCTTTTGGGATTTGTTTTTGTTGGGTTGGTAGCAAATCTGAAATGCAGTAGGAAATAAATTTGTAGAGAGAATTTGTGGTTCCTGCGGGTTGGCAAACAGAGAGAGATGGGTCTCTGCACTCCTGTCTTGTCTTTTTAGCTCTGTGCAAATCTTAAGCTTTTGGGTTATGTTTAAAGCAAAAAGGAAAGAGTTTTCATGGTATATGTGAATTTTGTTTTTCTTCTATTTATGTGGTTGGTAATGGGTGAGGGCATTTAGAGTTTTGTGTTGCCTTTTCATGTTGGATATCTAAAGGTGAGAGCTTTTGTTACTATTTGATGTTACACGGGGCTAGAAATTTACTTAATATTGATTGGAACATCTTGGAACTATTTCTCAGTTAGTGAACATTTTTTTTTTGTTTTAAGGATAACAAGACACTGCATTTGTTGTATTGTTAATGATTTCTTAGATTTGGGAATCACACCTCTGTTGCTTATTCATTATTAATCAGTGGTAGAATAGACCAGGTAAAGCATCACATGCTCCACTTCTCCCACCCTTTTTGGGGGGACTTTACCTGCAAATCTCTGCTAATGTTCCTTTTCTCTCAAGTATGTTCAAGGTTATTGAAGTTTTAGAGAGTTATTTTTGTGCTTCAGTTTTCTGTCCCTCTTCTTCTGGGTATTAGAACAAAGCTCGGTATTCTGATTGCAGATGCCAAGAAATCATTTTTTGGTTCCATACAACATATTGAAGAACAGGCCAATTACAGTAACCCAATCTGTGAACAAGTCACCTAATCATTTCTATTATGAACTGTTACAGCAGAGGAGGCAACCACTCATGTACTTTCTTCTAGACACGACGAGACAAGACACTCTGCCTTTTTACCAGTTATTTCTTGGTTATGAAAAAGTGATGCTTTTATTGTTACCTGTGCAATCGGCAGGTGCAAGAGGTTCCCATGTTGGCTTGATCCCCTTTCATTAGTCAAGTTTGCTCATGGAATTTACGGGCTAATTGGGTGATATGTTTCTAGGGGCTTTTATGATTTGTCAAATTATTTGCAACGTAGTTTCATTTTCAAGTGTAGCGCATCTTCGGACCATGATGTGGATGGAGTCTATTTCTTGAGTTCAGCTAAGTAGGACGCAGAAACTGCTATGCTCACAATTTTAGGGAATAGTTGGCTTGTAGACGAGAAAGAAACAGCTTGTCACTTGGCTTTGTTTCAGTTGTCAGAAGCTTACCTTGCCACCAAGCCAGTTCTTGGTTTAGCTGACAAACTAGATAGGTAGATTACTTGAGGAATTGTAAGGGAATATCTTATAGTCCTGGGGGTCGATAATCTGTATCATTTCCCTGAAGACTCGTCTGGGTTTAAGCTGCTGTGTGGGGGTTACAAAGATGGATAGGATCTCTATGATGTAGAATGCTGATGCAGGTTAAAAAACATTTTCTCTAGCTTCTCATCTGTATTGATTGCTGAAACTTGGTGTGTCTTAAGTAAAAGGAATAATTTGCATTTGCTTCCATGTCAGCATCATGTCAATCATAGACAAAATGTCGTCTGTTTCGTATCACTTTTATGTGGCTATTTCCCTGCCACCTACTAATTGAATTAGGTTTGCTTTTAAATGAGTGCTACTTTTATTTTTTGGCAGCATTGCACTTGCATACTAGATTCTACAAAATTTTGGGGAATAAATTATTCTTGATTTTAAGATTAACACACATGTTATGGCAATATCTGACCATCTTGTATCCCCCCCAAAACACACACACACACACACACACACACACACACACAGAAGAACTTGTTTGAAGGAAACATTCCACATAGATCATGATTTCATTATTACCAAAGCAGTCCTCAAATACACCATTTATGTCATGAAAATTACATTAGAAACTATTGTAGATGTAGACAGTCAAACTCTAATGCTGTTGCTGTCTCTCTCTTGTTTCTAGTAGACTGCATGTGCTCAAGCATTCCATGCTTGCTTTACTTCCAAATCATATGATACTGCTTTAATGTGAATTACTAACACTGGACGCTGCTCTCAAGCTAACTTTACAGACCCTTCTATTTCCATCGCCATTGAATACTAAACACATTTGATGTGCTGTATGGTTTACATGTTATTGGCCTTCGATTACCCAGTTATTACTTCTCCAAATGGATTATTAGTTTTGTGCTCACCATTCTCTTTCCGAGAAACAGTGTATGAGACTTATATTATCTGATCAATCTGCAGATTTGTGGCATCGGATCTTCCAACTGACATCATTATCTATGTTGGGGATGTGAAATTTCATTTACACAAGGTATTGTTCTTTTGTTGAGTTATCCATGTTAACTGTAGTTTATATAAAAACTGCTGTAATAGCATTCTACCATGAAAAGAAAGGATGAAAACGAAAAGAAAAAAAAAGGTTAAAGTAAAGTTCTGGAATAGAGTACCTTGGTAAATATTGGAAAACTCTGATCGGCCTAGAACCTAAATCTTTATTATCTTTTTAGGTTACAAATGGGTGTGTGCTCTTGCGTAAACACTAACAGAGAGAAAGAAAACAGCCTTTCTGGCATAATAAATATGCTCTCCAACATTACTAAAGATATACTATTCTCATTTGCAAAAACTATCATGTGGACACATTCTTCAATGATAACTTGTAGTTTATGTTGCAACTAGTGCTTCTTATAGTTTTATCTGTAAGTGTTTTTAATTTAGAATATCCACTTCATCCGTCTTCTCTTTATGTATCATATATGAAGTTTTTTTCCCCATAAATCTGTTTTTATCTGATTACATGATAGGCTGTGCAAATAATAAAAGCTATTGATATTTTTTTAGCTCTTCTGAGAAATTTGAATTTACTTCTAATCCTTGACCAATCATTTGAAGGGTAATATCTGATGTCAAGATAAGAGTTTCATTTGAAGCAATGTTGTTTGAATCTAACCCAGTGCCACTGGAAATGTATGTATTGTTGTCATCAGGGAAAAGGATTCTGGGGAAGAAGTTAAAGGAAAAGTGTCATAATCTTTGGGTTCTGTGCCTTTATTTGAGATAAAGGTGGGAATAGGAACTAATCTGCATTTTTTTAGAACAGGTGCCTTTGCATTGATAATCTCCATGCCCAACAACACAGCGCAAGCGCGAACAACACACACACACACACACCACACACACACAAAGAAGAAAAACAAAAGTACAGAAGGGAGCTAATTTTATCGAGTTACTATAGATTCTCTGCTTCTTAACTGCTATCATCTTTCAAGAAAACTTGAGCTGATGCCAATCTGAACAATTAACATTTTGCAGTTTCCTCTTTTATCTAAGAGTTATCGGTTGCAGAAATTGGTTCTTGAGGCCAATGAAAATGGTATGGATGAAATCTACATCAATGATTTCCTGGTGGACCGAAAGCCTTTGAGATATGCGCTAAATTCTGCTATGGCATGACTGTTACTCTCAATGCTTACAATGTCATTGCCACTCGATGTGCAGCAGAGCACCTGGAGATGACCGAAGAGATTGATAAAGGGAATTTGATTTATAAAATTGAAATTTTCCTAAGCACTAGTGTTTTCCGCAGCTGGAAAGATTCATCATTGTCTTACAGACAACAAAGTCTTTGTTGCCCTGGTCCGAGGAACTGAAGATTGTTGGCAGATGCATTGATTCAATTGCTTCCAAAACATCTGTTGAACCTTCTCTTGTCAACTGGTCATATACCTATAGCAAAAGATCAACAGGTCAAATAGTTGAACTCTATCAACAGAAGACCCATGCAGTTCCAAAGGATTGGTGGGTTGAGGACATGTGTGAGTTGGATGTTGATCTCTACAAAAGAGTGATGGTTGCTATCAAGTCAAAAGGAAGGATGTCTTCCGAGCTAATTGGAGAGGCTCTTAAGGCTTATGCAGTTAGATGGTTGCCAGATTCATATGATGCCCTGGTTTCTGATGACTATGCGATAAGGAACAGGTCTCTGGTGGAGACCCTCATCTGGCTATTGCCAAAGGATGAGGGTTGTTCATGTAGATTTTTGTTGAATTACTAAAATTTGTTATATTGGTTGAAGCTGGTGATCTGTTGAAGGAAGAGCTGATGAATAGGATAAGCTCACAGCTGCACATAGCTTCTGTAAAGGATCTGCTGATTCCAGCTAAAGCAGGTGGTGAGAGCATTTATGATATCGATTTAGTGAAAAGCCTTCTCAGTAGATTTTTGGTGCAAGAGGTTCTGCTTGTGATTCTGATCTTACTGAGAGTGAGGAAAGAAGGGTGACTATAATTTTGGGCATGCCTCTTTGCTGAGTTTAGGTAAATTGATTGATGGATATCTTGCTGAAATAGCAAGTGATCCTACTCTTCCAATAACTAGCTTCATTAGTCTTTCAAAGTTGCTTCCTGAGTTGGCACGGCCAATTCATGATGGACTGTACACAGCCATTGACATCTATCTACAGGTGCGTTCTGCAGAGCAGACATTCTCTCTCTTTGTTCTTGCATTAGCTGTTCAAACATTATGGTATCTTAACATTTCAGACAGTTTGTGATTTTTTTGTTTATATATTTCTCTTCTTGGCTTGCTTCCTTACTCGACTACAACAAACATTGTACTTTTTGTTCTATGATGGTAGTTTTCACCTATTTAATTTCCATATGATAAGATCATATCTTAGTGTCTCTTTGATCAATGTGAATAATGAATATAGTATTTGTGGTGATTGAATGATTGCTCTATGATGATTACTTTTTATTCTATTTGTTATACATTTTTTTGATGCACATGCGGCATGATTGCATCATGAACGCAGTCCACCCATGGAAACTACCTCTATCTACGCTCCTTACCTGGAAATTTCACCTTCATATTTGTTGAAGTAACTGACTTTGGCCTGCCTGATTGCTTATTACTTATTAGTTGCAAGAATACTTCCATGTTGGTTCCATATAGTTTGTGATGAATTTTCGGGGTTTCCTTGGGATCCTTACATCTTGTAGTTGTAAGTCATTCAGATGATTTGTACCTTATTACATCAACGATAAACAATAGGAACTAGAACTGATTTTGCTTTGTGCCTGCGTGTAATGTTTGTATTCTTTACTCTGTTGGAATAAGATTTGGAATTAGAAGATGGAGTTTCATTTCTTTGTTAAGTCCACTTATTTGTTCATAGAGAATTTTCTCGATGCAATTTTGTAGAATTACAGTTGTAGTTTATAGTTTTTATCCTATTTGTTTTGATGGACAACGTGAATCACTTTTACAGTATTTGGAAGACAGGATTTATTAGTTGGACTTAATCATTGATGAATTTGATGAACAGTCAGGTGTCTCGATTTGGCTCGGTTGAATCTCTAGAGAGTAAATTTGGCTAGTTTTCTTGTGGGTGGAAAATAATGAGTCCTACATACATAAAAAAACTGGTTATATCTGACATGGTTTTGGGTTACGTTTGTAAGCATTATTTTTTGTGTTTGGAAAATATATGTTAATGTAACTTTTTAAAGCTGTTTGCTTAAATTTACTTTTAAAAACTTACTAAGATATCTGTAAGATGTCCCACAATGACAATTCCTCGTGGTCCATTGCAAATGATAATTGATACAGCGACAACTGTGGTTTGTGTGCCCTGTTTGGAATCCTGGGGCTTTGATCAATGTTTGAAATCTGAATAGAATGTAAAATTCTTTAAAATTTGTAACCGAGCGCAAAATCTGTACAGTAACGCCAAGGTCCAGTTCCAACATAAAGTCAATATTTTAAGCTAGGGCTCAAATTCTCTTTGGACAGAACTCTGTCTACTGTATCATCAATTTTTTCTAGTCACATGCTCCGAGTCGAATATCAGATGCTTAGCCGTCCTATATTCATTTAACCTTCAAGTTAATTTCCCTGTATGTTAGGCATTTGTTTTTTTCTCATTCATCTCTTGGACCTCTTGCATTCAGAACATTGCATGTTTTCCCCTGGGAATCACAAATTCTCGGAGCATTTTTCCGTATTTTCATTGGATAATTTGATTTCTTGTTCATCTGTAGTTTATGCTTAGAAAACATCCTCTCTCTCTTAATCAGGAGCATCCAGATTTGACCAAAGCTGAAAAGAAGCAGCTTTGTGGTCTTATGAACGTGAAGAAGCTCTCACCTGAAGCATCCATCCATGCAGCCCAAAATGACCGGCTGCCACTTCGTGTTGTGGTGCAAGTCCTCTTCTTCGAGCAACTGAGGGCAGCAACGGCTGCAGGCAGAGAGAATTCACACGGCAGTGCACGAACCACAGCAAACACAGACGAGGATTGGGAAAGATCAGCCCAGAACAGTACAAGTTGATAAAGAAACAGCTGAAGACTGTGAAGATAGAGGAGAACAATAACAATCATCATGGCAAGAACAAGGGTGACGGGGGACTCCTGTTGACATCACGGTCGAGGAGAATATTCGATAAGCTGTGGTCTGGGAAAGGGCCCCATGTGGAGAACAACAGGAGCTCGGACACATCCGGGAGTTCTCAGAGCCCTCCTCCTTTGTCTGTTAATCCTCTGGAGGCTAGCAAGTCTTCAGGCTCTTCATCGAGGAACAATCGAAGGCATTCTGTTTCATGAGCAGCATTTTTTTTCCCCCCGGGAGGGAGCTAGACTCTGGTTGGTTTCTAAATTTGTATAGGAAAGAGGGGAGGGAAGTCTGTATTAGGTTTCGAAGAAAATTGGTGTACGCATTTCATGCTGATGTTCTAATTTTTTTTTTCTTCCTCCTACCTATTTGTTCTTTTTGATCTCCTGAGGGTATGGAGACAATTGTAAGCAGTTTAACGTTACAGTGCCTTTGTATCATTATCCTTGTCTAAATTTAGTCAGCGTTAAGACAGTTGGAATCATTCTATATATGCTGTGGTAAAAAGGTGTGACAACGCTTGTGGTTGATAGATTTTGAATGATCAAAATGATTTTTGCAGATTTCTTGATAGATTGAATTGCGGCACGTTACAATTGGAAGCAACAAGAGCACCTGGAAACATTTCAGAAAACACGAATAATTTCTCTGGGAGCATGCCGACAGTAGAGCCATATGGCTTATAGATCAATGGAGCATATGACCAAATCAACAGAAATAAACCCGTGATTTTGCTTCCATGTTGGTATTTCTTGGCAGTCTTGTCATAGGCGAGCTGCTTGCCTGCATAAATGAGCCTGCATCGAAACAGGGAAAAAGGAGGATTTAATTCGTCACCCTAACAAGGTCTATCAGAATTCCTTCACAGAAAAATGAATAGTAAAAAGCCAATTTAGCAGCAGATTGCCTGACAACTCTGGCTAGAAATCCAACATGACAGAAATAAACAATTTCCTGACAGGAATTTGCCACAGCAGGATTTCCCTTCTAAAAACTTGGCGCCCGCTGTTCATCTACTGAGTCGCAGATGGAGCGGTGGTTGATAAAATGTTCAGAGTGAAGATGACAAAAGGAACAGGAGACTAGTTTGAAAAGAGTTGCGAATGTTAGAAAGTGAGGTGGTCCTCAAAATTTTCTAATTCACTAAACAAAGACATTTGATTTTTTTTTAGTCTTAACATTTAAAGAAAATGAGCAGGTTGAAAATCCTGTGTTTAACTTTCCATGGACTGGGTGTGACACACTGGAGATATTGCAGGTTTAACAAGCCATTTGAAGATGTAAGAAATCAATTGTCTGCAGTATCGACAAATATTGATAGAGACATCTCTTCAGGATTATGATTCTACACCAAGAGGCGTCGTTGCACTCTTTCCGTTTGGTTCGATTAGGTCTAGAAAATTCAAGCTATATTAGACTGTTCATTTTAGTTCTTTTTCTTTTTATTATAATTTTTATTTATTTATTTAGTAGTTTTTTTTAGTCTCATATCGGTTGTAATGGGATATTTTCAGACCTATTTAAGGTCAAGACTGTATTGTTATTTCTAGTTTTGAAATGAACTAAAATTGCTTTTAAAGTTTTGCAGCTTGTGTGCTTTGAGTAGAAACTCTAGGGAGAGAATCCCGCCCGGTTCTCTGTCATATTGGTATCAGAACTTAAATTCTTAAATTCTTTCAAACAAAGGGGAAAAAAAAAAAACCCTCTTCCCAAAAATTAAAAAAAAAAAAAAAAAAAACCCTGCTTATTCTCTTCTCATCTCTTCTTTTTCTCAGCATCGCCATCCAAAAAAAAAAAAAGGAAAACCTATTTTTCCTCCTCCTAAATGCAAAACAAAACCCTTTTCTTCCCCTGTTCTTAAAACCTGCAGTCTATTTTCCCTCTCTTTCTCTCTCCAAATAGACTCCAGCAAGCAGATATACTCCCCCTCCTTCAAATCAACGACGCCACACATCTTCCCTTCTTCTCTCGATCGCATATCTCGTGCTCACCCTCGCGGCGTTCACCAGATCTCGGGCCGCCACCACTTCCTTTCCATCGATGAAATCAACGACGCCAAGACCTTCATCCACGCCGGCTTCCATCGATGCCAAGATCTTCATCGACACCAAGATCTTCCTCAACGACGTGATCATCCTCTCGATTAATCGCAAATCCTGATTGTGAGCCATCATCGGCTTCCACTCTTCGAATTCGACTTCGACCTACATCTTGGAACCCATCAACAGAGAGCAGCGCCGCGAAAGATGAGAACTGAGGCATCAATTTGATTTGGAATTTTGAACGTCAATTTTTCAGTCGGCCATCTTTGTCTCCCTCCTCCGTCAAATCACAAACCTAGATGTTAAAATCGAAGATCTAAATGAACGAAGCACAATCGGTGATTTCAAAGTATCAGATTTCGCCTGCCATAGGAGATCACCTCCCTGCCAGCCAGGCTCCAGAGCATATATCCTATAATATCTCTGATCGGATCACACCACTCCGACAGCCCTAGAGAAAGAGAAATAGATGAGCAACAGAGAGTTCTGATTTGGGAGTTTTTGAGTGTGATTTGAGTTTCACACATAAAAACAGGCAACAATAGTGTGTGATTTGGGTGGTGATCCAAATTCAACCAGAAGTTCGACACAAATTCAGATTTGTGGTGATTTGAGACGGTTTCATCGGACCCGCATGCTACATTCTGATCCAGTAGCAGTAAGATCCGCCAGTCACCAATGTTTTTTTACAGTTTCACCTTAACTGTTCAGGTAATCTGATCAGGTATAATTCTT